>ML320898.1:0-69058 GCA_005239505.1 Nicotiana paniculata | reverse complement strand
TCTGCCTTCCAATCCTCGTTAAGTTGTGTTTTAGGAGTCTATTTATATATTTAGGACAAACCCTAAACGTGTAGGAGACTTCTATTCCAACCGGGAAACACTTAAACTTGTCAAAACTCGGAATTGACCGAAACAGGGGCCTGGCGTTATGAGGCTAACGCCTGGATAGGGTTGGCGTTTGGACCCTAACGCCTGGCTAACGCCAGGTGCACTCCTTCTCGCCTCCTGAGCATAATTTCGATGTATTTGCATCCATTTAGCTCGGTTTCTATCTCCAATTCACCTACACATGAAATAGACTCTATTATGCACATCAAAAGTGTATTTTTATCATTAATGCACATAAAATGTAGGGCATATAACATGTTAAACCATAAGTTCTAGCCTCGCATCATGGCACTTCTTGTACCTTTGAATTCTAAGCTGCTCTGCCTCGGAAGCAGCTACCTTAGTCTCATGCTGAACTGGAGCCATTGGTGGCATAGGAATAAACTCTGGGGCCGTATCAACCTGGACCCTATGCTCAGGTGTACGGGCTGCGGGAGTCTGTGCCCCTCCCTCGACCTAAGATGTGGGGGAAGCTAAGGGGATCAATCCAGCCTGAGCTAAAGTGCCGAACATGCTCATGAACTGAGCTAGAGTCTCCTGGAGGGCTGGTGCAACAATAGGAACCTCCTGTGCCGGCCCTCCAGTTGGAGCTGCTGCGGGCTCCTCTATCGCAACTAACACAGGTGCTATGGCTGCAGCGCGTGGTCGTCCAATACCCCAGCCCCGATATCATCCTCTAGCAGCTCTGGAAGGGGGCTCGGGTGCCTGATTGTCAGATCTCTCGGTACGGGTCCTCACCATCTGTGAGAAAGAATAGAATAGAGAATTTTAGAATTTGATGTCAATAACGCGCACGACAAGGAAATCAAAGAAGTATGATTTTTATTAATAGATCCATAGCCTGCCAAAGATGAGTACGGACGTCTCCATACCGATCCGCGAGACTCTAATTAACCGGCTTGTGACTCATGACACCTATAAACCTAGAGCTCTGAGACCAACTTGTCACGACCCATTTCTCCCTCTGTAACACGTCGTGATGGAACTTAGTCGCTACGACTAGGTAAACCTAATAATATCGAAATAACAAAATTAAAGCTATAATTAACAACTAAACTTCAATAGATATATTATACTAATAGAAATGCCCCTCGGCATGTACAAGTAAACCAACAGTCGAATATACACATCATTCCCAAAACTCGGTAATCACGAGTCACGAGCTCTAAAAAAATTCCTAACTGTTTTCTATACATAGTGTCTAAAGGAAATAAGGGAGGAAAGCAAGATAAGGGATAGAGGGGGACTCCGAGGATCTGAGGGCGCAAACAGATGTACCTTGAAGTCTCCGGTAAGCTTCAACGACTGCACTAGTGATGAGGCGGTAAGATGTACCTGGATCTGCACACGAAAAACATGGGCAAAAAGGGCGTGAGTACACCACAATAGTACCTAGTAAGTGCCAAGCTTAACCTCGGTCGATTAGTGACGAGGTCAGGTCAGGTCCCTACCGGAATATATGTATATAATAAGGAAAAGGAAAAATGAAACATCACAGTAATAAAGACTAAAATGTAACAAGGAGGAAATCATGGAAAAGCAACAACTCAGAACACAACAAACCAACAGGGGATCTCCCGAGAAACTGTCTCGTAGTCCCAAACGTAAATGTGCAGGAGGATCTCCCAGAATAGCGTTCCATATTCCCAAAAAAAATATGCATCCAAAAAATAGAATTCAGTAGTTACGACACAAAATCTTACAATTAATCCAAAGTAAAAGTTAAGGAAAGCAGGTTAAACCACTAAACATGGTGCACGTAGGTCAAGTAAACAGGTAAGGAAAACATGCATTCTTTCTTAATCTAACAAGATACTATACATGCTAATTAGTTCAATGAGAGGAAAGACAGGTTGCTAATTAATGAAAATTGGGGTTTTACAATAATCAACTCGTATACGTACTCGTCACCTCATGTACACGACGCTCATATATCAAAAAATTATCAATCCTAAGGGGAGTTCCCCCCACAAGGTTAGGAAAGCCACTTACCTCGAACCAAGCTCAATCAATCCGAAATAATGCTCTTTCAACAAATATCTGACTCCGAATGGACCAAATCTAGCCAAAACCAATTACATATCATAAATATAACTACAAGAAAATAATATAGAGAACGGAATCAAAGTTAAAGAAAGAAATTGGAAAATCATTCAAAAAGCTTCCCCTGGCCCACATCTCTAAATCGAGTAAAAGTCACAAATTATGAACACCCATTCACTCACGAGTTAACTCGTACAAAAATTATCTAAATATGCCTAAATCCCACTCAAAGTTCAAAAAAAATTTTGGGGAACTTTTTCCCCATTTCCCAACTTTCTCACTCAAATCCTTTAATTAAATGAAGAATACAACAATAGATTGATGAACAATAATCAACATCGAGTTAGGAATCGTTACCCAATTAAGTCCCCTGAAAATCCGTCAAAATTTTGCCTAAATTCGAGCTCTCCAAGTCCCAAAATGAAAATGAGACCAAACCCGCGAATTTTCCCCTATTTATGCTCAGTGATCTCGCTTCTGTGAGCCCAGAACCCATCAGCGGTCCCGCACATGCGAAATTTCATCGCATGTGCAGATTTCACTTAAAACTTGATATCCGCTTCTGTAATCACAAGGTTGCACCTGCGTGTGTGCACCTGCGGACCTATGTCCGCTTCTGCGGTCCCAGACCGCTACTACGATCCTTCACGCGCATCTGCAGGCATCGGAGATGCGGAACTCACTTCGTACCTGAGACCCAAGACAACTCTTTCCAAATCCGCTTATGTGTTTCATGCTTCACACATGCGGCCCCACACCTGTGGTTCCCCCATTGCAGGTGCGAAAACACCAGAAACCAGCAACTCAGCAAATTCTCCTAAGTCCAGTTTCATCAGTTAAGCACCCGCAACTCACCCGAGGCCCCCGGAACCCCAACCAAACATACCAACCAATCTTAAAACACCATACAAACTTAGTCAAACCATCGAATTACTCATAATAATATCAAAGCACTAATTTCACACGGATTCAATCCTAATAACTTTGAAATTTCTAAATTCTACAAACAACATCGAAACATATCAAATCTCGTCCGAATGAGCTCAAATTTTACCACAAATGTCATTGTTGACTTGTCAATAACTTCTCAATGGAATCTTGTCATAACTTCTCGTCCAAGGAATAATATTGCCATATAGAAATGACTCATTGGCTCTTGCTTTAATTAATATTTTTTCTTTTTTTTAAGAATGTAAATTAAAAATACTAGCTAAATATTTTTAAATCAAAAACATATACTAGTTTTGTTTTTGATTTTTAATTTTCTTAAATAAAACCTATAAAGGTGAAATAAAGCTAAAATATCAAGATTAAACTTAAAAGATATTTAAATTCTAAAAAGTGATGAAAAGAGTTAAATATGGTCAAAAATTAGGTGCTCACAGTGTTTATTATTATTATTTTGACTTATTAAAATGCGGGATCCTTTCATGGGTCAATATGCCTGGTAAATTGGATAATAATAATGTACATTGGTGAATTAATAGTTAGTTGATGGAATCCATGTCTCGGTATAGAGATTGATGATACACCTTTATGAAAGCTTATAAGTTTTCAGATGTAAACCCGATCGATGGATTTTTTATCCGATACATAAAATTTGCTAAGCGAAAGTCTAAAGGAAATAATCAATAAATTAAATTGTCAATAATTTATTTTAATTGATTAGTATCTGAATCTTAACATGGGGACTTAAATAAGATTTAACGGATGAATTTAGAAATTGAATAAGGAGTTGCAATTATGAATTTTTAGTGGAATAATTCGTAATTAATTATGGTGGATATTAATTTCCAAATTAGAAATTAATTCCATAATCTGAAGCCTTGTTAATTAAATTTTGTGGTCCCTGTTGTGCCTAAATAAAAGGAAATAAAGAAATCCTTTTTCTGGTGGAAAGGAAAACCCGACAGGTTTTGTAAAAGGGGTTTAACCTTAAAACTTGTGCTATAAATACATAAGGGTTTTCAACTAGAGGAGAGAGAGTCATGGTAGCCGAAAGTTTCAGCCATATTTTCCTAGAAATTTCGCCCACACGAAATTGTTGTTTCCGAGTATTATTTGGGTAACACAGTAGAAGATCGTGGAACGTTTGTGGATCACGATTGTGCGGGTGTTGGAGATTCCATTGAGAAGTTATGAAACTGAAGGCTCGCGCGATAGAAGAGATATGTTCACGCTTCAAGAGGTAACCCGTGAAACCCCGTATATTCTAATTCTAGATTACATGTGATTTTGATACTGGAATTGCTTTCGGTGCTTATAATAATCCATCAATGCCATGTCCTGTCTGATCCCTCTCCCCAATACTGTTAGAACATTTTATGGACTTGCACATATATGTTATTAAGAATAATTGTATGTTGGTTGCTATTATTAAAAGATTGATCTAAATTAAAAGTGATCTGATAAGGTTTAAAGTTAAGTAGGTCCCTTCCCTTCCCTTACTCTAGGGCTTTTCTTCTCTTCTTCTCTAAGGGTAGTGAAAGCCATCTGATATAGGGATTTCTCCTGTAATCTTTCTCTCGATAAGAATCTTTCTTTTGATCCGGGTTAATCTCGTCTTCTTGAATAATTATGGATTGCTAAACCTAGTAAAGGAAAGCGATTCTACTCCAATTGCATTCATCAGTCGGATGAGAGTGAGAATAGAAAGGAAGCCGGGAGGAAGAATGGAGTATAACATTACCTCTAGAGTACAACCCGGAGCCTTCTTTTCTTAAACCCTACTATATGACACCTCCTAATGTATGGGGTATAATGTGTAGATATCCAGATGTAATTTTAATGATGGGCTAAGTTAGAATTACATAAACTTGTGCACCTATTAATAGGGTTATGGTCCCCAAATCAGACGCAAGATTTTCTTTCTATCATCCCATTGTCAGAAAGACTATTATGGCTTACGTCTTGGTTTGGAAGACCAATCACTTGCAAGACAAAGGATTTCATCGTCTCTCATGGATTCAGGTACGCTTTCACATAGCCTATATCATGTTGAATTATTGAGACAGATGTTTCTCATGGACAAGTATTATATCATGGATTTCATCGTCTCTCATGGACAAGTATTATTTCATAATGAAAAAGATATTGGCTGGTTTAAGCCATCGTTGCGGCTTAAGGTACTTCCATAAAAGTTCTATTCCTTGGGTGATGAGTTGTTAGGTTTATTTTTACTATAGTTGTGATGCATCAATTTTTGCTTGACTGGTTGATACGGCTTTGAAACTTATTTACGATGATCTTGCGGCTAACAAAATATCCATTGTTGGAGTCATATATATTTTTATATAACTTATCCCAAAAAAAAACAAAAAAAGGGAAAAGAAGATGAGAATTCGGAGAAGTGGAGGTTTAAAGGTGTCATCTGAACGCCTTTTTCTTTGGGCACTTTAAGTGCATAGTTTTTGGTTGCTTATTAGAAGGAAATTTTTTTAATTAAGAATATGATTGGCTAATTCTACGGTGACGTCTTCCAAAGCAGTGGACTCGACCCCGTCCAAGAAACCGTGGATATCGGTCACCCCCTGAGGACTCAACATGCCGGCCTCAGGGATCATGGCATCCAAAATATGAGGAGACCCACTAATGTCGAACGCTCCAAGTTCGTCTATTGGGGCACTTTTTGCAGGTTGAGAACGAACACCCTCTGTATTTCTCTCGACCTCTTTGAGTTAGGGTAGACAGGCTTGACCTTTTTTGGCTCAAAAGCTTCAGCTAAAGCTCTCTCGCCGACCTCCGCATGTTGGGATTTTTCAACTTTAGTGCCTATCGGTTCGAGAACTTCATGTATGGTGACATCGGCCCGCACATGGGCCCCCGGTTTGGAATTATCTTCCTCTTCTTCTTCGGACTCATCCCTTAATCGGCGGATTTAGTCTGAAGGCATCACACTGTTGTCCCCCTTGGGCTTGCGAGGCCTCCATGCTGGTCTGTTCTTTTGTGAGCTCGGGGAACTTGGAGCCTGTTTTCTCTTTTTCTACTTGGCCTGCTTCAGAGCAGGTGGTTGGGAAGGACTTCTTCATCAGCAGATATGGGCTTCATTGCAACATCCTTCCCGAGACCTACAAAGGAAACAAGATGAGTAAATTCGAGAAGAAGCCCAAATGATAACCGTTCTAAGAGAGAAAATTACAATGTTTTCAGGCCTCCCATCGACCTTTCGACAACTCCATCCAAGCACGCTCGGAGTAGGGTCTCTGTGACACCAGGCCCTCGACCCATTTCTTGAGTTCCAAAATTGGGTTCGGCATCTGGGCCACAGTTGCAACACCGAAAACATAGATGAGAAAATAAGATAGGTAGTAAAACAGCAAATTGAATGCTTAAGGCGAAGTGTTACTCATGATTCATGTTCCACTTCTAAGGAAACAACATGTCTTCATCAGGGATCAGGTCCAAGTCCTTATTCGGACAAAGCGGCCATTCGGCCTTGGTCTCGAGATTCGTATATGCTAGAGAACGAGGCCATACTGGTCCGGCGAGCAAGCTTTTTCAGTCCTACTCGATAGAAAAAGAGAAAACAGGCTCCGAGCTCAGGGAACTCGGAGCCTGTTTTCTCTTTTTCTACTTGGCCTGCTTCGGAGCTGGTGGTTGGGGAAGGAATTATTCGTCACCAGATGTGGGCCTCATTGCAACATCCTTCCCGAGACCTACAAAGGAAACAAGATGAGTAAATTCGAGAAGAAGCCCAAACGACAATCATTATAAGAGAGAAACTTACCATGGTTCAGGGCCTCCCATCGACCCTTCGGCAACTCCATCCTAGCACGCTCAGAGTAGGGTCTCTGTGACACCAGGCCCTCAACCCATTTCTTGAGTTCCGGAATTGGGTCCGGCATCTGGGCCACACCTGCAACACCAAAAACATAGATGAGAAAAGAAGATAGGAAGTAAAACGGCAAATTGAACATTCAAGGCAAAGTGTTACTCACGACTCATATTCCACTTCTAAGGAAACAACATGTCTTCATCAGGGATCAGGTCCAAAGTCCTTATTCGGACAAAGCGGCCCATCTCGCCTCAGTCCCGAGATTCATCTATGCTGGAGAACGGGGCCCACTAGCCCGAAGAGCAAGCTTGATTAGTCCTACTCGATAGAGCTGAGGATTTTAAAGGCGCATAAGGTGATGAGGGTGAAAGGACATCCCTTAATTTTGCTTGTGATGAATTGGAGGAGAATCACTATTCTCCAGAAGGAAGGATGGATCTGGCCAAGGGTCACGTCGTATCTCTTGTAGAAGGTGACGATGACATGATCTAAGGGACCCAGCGTGAATGGGTAATTGTAAACACTTAGAAACCCATCCACGTGGGTAGTAATTGATTCCTTCGGCGAAGTAACTACTACATGCCTTTTGTCCCAGTTACATTCCTCTTTAACTTTGCCGAGGATGTCTTTGGTGATTGTACATATGTACCTCAATACCGGCTCGCATTGGCATGGTACCGAGCAGGTCTTTTCGACCTTAAAATCAGTGCCTGTTTGCACCCTGCCAGAAAGAATTTCTTAAGGTGGGGCTCCTCTGGTGGATCGTGATGAAAAAACGGCCTCCTTTTCTAGCATGGTTTTGGAAGTTTTCGCCATTGATGAACAAGAGAAAAGCGAATTAGGATGATATGCGATTTGATTAGAGTTCAAGCAATTTGGGTTTGAAAATTGTAAAGCAAAGGGATTTTTTGAAGAAAAAGTAAGAGTAGGAAGAGCTTTGAGAGTAAAAGTTTGAATGAGAAAAAGCTATGGTACTTATAGGTTGTTGGCGATGGTTCAGAACCAGTAGTGGCCGACCAGCTACTTACAGGAATTTAATGCCTTGGCAACTAGACCGAGGGGATGTTTTGTCGGTTGCATCATAGTCAGGCTCATCGCTGACATCATTACCCATCAAGACGGAGTTCGAAAATTCATATCGTTTCTCATCATCTTCTTTCCAAGAAACGAGGGGATTGTCTGTATACAGTCAAAACTGAGGTTGCCCTATGACTAATCTAGACAGGAACATGATAGGCTAAGGTTCAACCACGTGTTATATCGAGCCATGGTGCAAAGTTAGATTGTTGAGCTCGTGACCCGGAGACTGATCAAGATCGAGATCGAGATCGGCCAAGATCGAGGCCGATCAAAATAGAGATCGAGCGAGATTCAAGGAAAGTTTACCGAGTCAAATAATTGAAAATCGAAATATCCATAATCAAGCGAGGATCATGGCAGAAATCTCGGCACGTATCAAGAAGAGGCCGATTGATTAGCTAATCATGAGATTTTTTATTGTATTTCGAATTGTATCAAGGGTAGAACTCCCCTACAATATAAAGGGGGTCTGATCATTTGTAAAACAAATTACATTTACGCAATACAAAGAAAAAGACTGCCTTCTTTTAGCTTTCAATATCTTGTTACTCTGTTCATATATTATTGGAATCTTCACTTGGTTCGAGGGTGACTGAACTTGAGGGCCAAGGCTATATGATTCGATTGGTTTGCATTTATTTCTTTTATAATTAATTCCAGTATTTACTTATATATTTTCTCAGTTTGTGCCAAGTTATATCACATATCCTTAAAACCACATATAAATTCAATTGTTATCGGTATTAGGGTAAACAGGTTGGCACCCAACGTGGGGCTAAGGATAATAGTGATTGCCTGGTACTAAGCTTCATAACACACACTATTTTTCACTTGTTCTTATGAGTATATTTCATTCCTGGATCAAGATGTCAAACTCTCAAGCAACACCTGTAGATGTGGACACTGACTTTGGGAATCATGATGAAAACGACAACATATCACTAGGGAATGACATACCTCTAATTGGCCTTGATGGAGTTTCGTCTGTAGATTCAATCGACATCAGCTCCCATGTAGCCATTAATACAAATTTGGACATTGATCCCGAGAGTAGCATCCACAGGGATGTTTGCTCAGCTTCTCAGAGGACATAGGGCGGCGAAGAAGGCAGAATCAGCCTTTGGGTGATTTTCGAGATGGTGCAGCTCAATAAGCTGCAATAGCACAAATCAAAAACCAGAACGATGCACCTAGCAGGATCGATCCCAAGCCTCCTAGGAACTTGTTCACGGGGTCGAATCGGTGTCAAGAAGATCGAACTCATATGAATTAGGGACCGATCCCTCAATCATGAAGATGATCGAGGAACTAACAAAGCGAGTTGAATCGGAGGAAAAGAAGATCGAAGCAAATAGGAAGAAGGCGGAAACCTATAATTCTAGGGTTGATCAAATCCCGGTGGTATCACCAATATTGAAGGGTATGGATTCCAAAAAGTTCGTACAAAAGCCCTTTCCCCCAAGAACGGCTCCCAAACCGATCCCAAGAAGTTCCGGATGCCAGAGATTCCTAAGTATAATGGAACGACTGATCCCAATGAGCATGTCACTTCTTACACATGTGCAATTAAAAGGAATGATCTGGAGGACGACGATATCGAATTCGTATTACTGATTCTTTTGCCATGCTAGCATATTCTTTCGTAAAAGCACATTCTATTGATTCATATTTACCACCTAATGCTATTGATTATTTTGCCATGCTAGCATATTCTTTCATAAAAGCACACGCCAGAGTAATAAAGGTCGTGACTAGGAAGTCGAACCTCAAGGTAAAGCAGAAAGATACCGAGATGTTTAGAGAGTTTGTGTCTCGATTCCAAATGGAACGAATGGATCAACCACCAGTTGCTGATGATTGGGCCGTTCAGGCCTTCACTCAAGGACTAAATGTACAAAGCTCAGTGGCTTCACAACAATTAAAGCAGAACTTGATTGAATACCCAGCTTTTACCTAGGCTAATGTGCATAATCGGCATCAATAGAAGATTAGAGTCGAAGATTACTAGTTGGGGACTCCTTTTAGGTCAGTTTATCCTATCAGGACCATCAATAGAGTCAAAAGGGATATTGATCAAGAATGAAGGTTGAATAGAGATCGATACCAGCCATATAATGGAGAACGTAGGGGCAACGAACCTGGGAGAAACCCTGTACGAGGTGAAAAGAGAAATGATCTAGGCTAGAGCTCTCAAGGGCTCACGAGCAAGTATGGTTTCGACAGACATGCCGTAACTAAAGAAGCACCACGACTGTCAGAGTATAACTTCAATATTGATGCATCCGCAATCGTATCGTCTATCGGACGCATCAATGACACTAAATGGCCTCGACCTCTGCAAACTGATGTAGCCCAGATAAATTCCAACCAAATGTGAAAGTATCATGGCACCCATGTCCACAAAATGGAAGATTGCGGACAATTAAGAGAGGAAGTAGCCGGTGATTCAACGACAGGCACCTTTGGGTGTTTTTAAGTGATCGAGCCAAGAATCACTTCAGGAATAGAGAATCCAACAGAAAAAACGAGCAAGAAGAACCACAACATATCATTCACATGATTGTCATAGGGGTCAATGTTCCCCAAGGGCCAGTGTTAAAATGACCCAAGGTGTCGATCACAAGGGAGAAGCGAACTCGGGATTACATACCAGAAGAAACCTTGTCCTGCAACGACGAGGACATAGAATGGATCATGCTGCCCTATAATGACGCACTGGTAATATCTATACTCATGAATAAGACTCAAGTTAAACGTGTTTTAATTGATCCAGGTAATTCGGCCAACATCATTCGATCAAGGGTTGTAGAACAAATCGACCTACATGATCAAGTTGTGCCCGCGACCCGAGTGCTAAACGGATTCAACATGGCATGAGAAACCACTAAGGGCAAGATAACTTTTCCAGTGAATGTGGACGAGACTATCCAAGACGAAGTTCCATTTGATCGAGGGCGACATGAGGTATAATGCCCTGTTCGGGAGCCCATGGATCCACAAAATGAGGGCGGTGCCCTTGACCCTTCACTAGGTTCTGAACCCGAAACCAGAGGGAATCAAAACAATCTACGGAGAGCAACACACCGCAAAGGAAATATTTTCCATTGACGAAGTAATTCCAATATCGGCACTCTTATCGACGAAGGGGTCAAATTTGAAGGGAAAACAGGAAGCCAAATAGCAATCACAGACGCCGGCATCGACCCAACCAGAGAAGCAGGGGATTGACGAAGATGATGATTGTGGGATACCTCAATTATTCATAGTCCCCGATGACCCCGACACCACCAAGTCAATGATCAAAGAGCTAGAGAAAGTCATACTAATTGAACATCTGCACGAACAAAAGGTATACCTGGGCACAAGTTTAACTCCTAAGCTCAGGAAAAAACTTATTCAATTTCTTGTAGCTAACATGGATTTCTTTACTTGGTCCCACCTCGACATGACAGGGATCCCGTCGAAAATCACCACCCATAAACTAAGCTTGGACGTGAAGTTCCATATGGTGAAGCAACAAAGAAGACCCCAATCCGAGGTCAAACATGCTTTCGTCAAAGACGAGGTAACCAAGTTTCTTAAAATAAGGTCCATCCAGGAAGTAAAATACCCCGAATGGTTAGCGAATGTAGTAGTAGTCCCTAAGAAAGGAAATAAACTTAGAATGTTTGTAGATTACAAAGATCTAAATAAAGCATACCCCAAGGATTCTTTTCCTTTTCCTAATATCGATCGCATGATCGATGCCACAGCTGGCCACGAGATCCTTAGTTTTCCTGATGCTTATTCTGTGTAAAGACAAATACAGATGAATCTGGATGATCAGGAAATAAACTCGTTCATCACTAAGTACGGTACCTAATGTTATAATGTAATGCCATTCAGATAAATGTTGGTGCCACGTACCAACGCCTAGTAAACCGGATGTTCGAAGAAACAAAAGGGAAATCTATGGAAGTTTACATTGATGACATGCTAGTTAAGACCCTGCGAGCAGAGGACCATTTGAAGCATTTGCAGGAAACCTTTAGTGTATTGAGGAAATACAACATGAAGTTAAACCTGGAAAAATGCACATTCGGGGTCAGGTCAGGAAAATTTCTCGGATTCATGGTATCCAACCGAGGAATCGAGATAAACCCTAACAAGATCAAAGCTATCGAGGACATCACGGTAGTAGACAACATAAAAGCCGTGCAGAGGTTTATCGGGCGTATAGCCGCCTGGGGCCATTCCTCTCGAGGTCCTCTGGTAAGAGCCACCAATTTTTCTCGTTGCTGAAGAAGAATAATAACTTCACGTGGACTCCAGAGCGCCAACAGGACATACAAGAGTTTAAACAGTATTTATCGATCCCACCGGTGCTTCACATGCCGAGGGAAACTGAACAGTTGTACTTATTATTGGCATTATCGGAGATAATGCTAAGTGGACTTCTAGTTCAGGAAGAACAAGGTACACACTTTCCTATTTATTATGTTAGTCGGACCTCAGGTGAGGGCAAAACTAGGTATCCGCACCTAGAAAAGTTGGCGCTTTCTTTGATAATCTCCTCTAGGAAACTAAATCCATACTTCGAATGTCACCAGTATGTGTTGTAACGACTTATCCACTTTGGAATATTATGCATAAACTCGAGCTTTCGGGACGGTTGGCCAAGTGGGCCGTAGAAATCAGCGGGTATGATATCGAATATCGACCCTGAACAACCATAAATCTCAAATTTTGGAAAACTTCGTCATGCCGGCCCTAGTACCCGACGTTGAAAGAGAACTGTTGGTAAACTCGGCTACGTCTTGAGAATCTGGAACCTCTTTGCGGATGGTGCTTTTAACGCAAAAGGGTCTGGACTCGGCGTCGTACTAAAACCACAATGGGCAACGTAGTTAGACAATCTATTAGAACTATGAAATTGACTAACAACAAGGACAATATGAGGCCATAATTGCAGGTCTTGAACTAGCCAAATGCTCGGGAGAAGAGGTAATCGAAGCCAAATGCAACTCCCTCCTCGTGGTGAATCAGGTTAATGGAACCTTTGAAGTTAGGGAAGAACGAATGCAAAGATATCTGGATAAGTTGCAAGTAACTTTGCACTGATTCAAGAAGTGGACTTCACAACATGTCCCTCAAGATCATAATAGTGAGGCCGATGCCCTTGCAAACTTGGGGTCATCAGACGAGGACAACGAGCTCAATTCGGGGGCCGTCGTGCAACTCATGAGGTCTGTAGTCAAAGAATGGCACGCCGAGATAAACTCCACAAACTTGACCTGGGATTGGAGAAATAAATATATAGAGTATTTGAAAACTGGAATGCTTCCGTCAAATCCAAAAATCGAGGGCCTTGCGCACGAAGGAAGCACGATTCACCTTGTCCGAAGACGGAATTTTGTTCAGGATAATGTTAGATAGTCCACTAGAGATATGTCTGGGACCGGGAGATACCGAATATGTTCGGAGGGAAGTTCACGAGGGCACTTGCGAAAATCATTCCGGTGCCGAATCATTGATCCAACGGTATCAGAGACGGCTATTACTGGATTGAAATGGAAAAAGGTGCGAAAAAGTTTGTTCGAAAATGCAAAAAATGCCAAAGGCATTCACCGATGATTCACCAACCCGGGGAACTCCTCCATTCGGTCTTGTCACCATGGCCATTCATGAAGCGAGGAATGAACATCGTCAGCCCTCTTCCATAGGCACCAGGTAAAGCTATATTTCTTTTATTTAAGACTAACAATTTTTCTAAGTGGGTTGAAGCAAATGCCTTCGAGAAAGTTAAGGAAAAGGAAGTCATCAACTTCATTTGGGATTACATCATATGTCGATTCGAGATGCCACCCGAAATCGTGTGTGATAACGGAAAATAGTTCATCGGCAGCAAAGTAACCAAATTTCTCGAGGATCACATGATCAAAAGAATCCTATCATAACCTTTTCATCCTAGAGGGAACGGGCAAGCCGAATCAACTAACGAAACCATCATCCAAAACCTTAAGAAGAGGCTAACCGAAGCCAAATGAAAGTGGAAGGAAATTCTACCCGAAGTTCTTTGGGCATACCACACACTCTCGAAGTCCAGCCCCATTATCATTAGTTTATAGAGCCGAAGCGCTAATACCGGTCGAAGTCGGAGAGCCCAGTATCAGGTTTCAATATGCAACAAAGGAAACAAATGAAGAGGCCATGAATATGAGCCTAGAACTATTGGATGAAAGGAGTGAAGCTGCCCTCTTCCGATTGGCCTCTCAAAAACAACGGATTGAGAGATACTACAATATAAGAGCTAATCATTGATATTTTAATGCCGGGGACTTGGTCGTAAGGAAAGTTACCCTCAACACCCAAAATCCAAACAAAGGAAAATTGGGTCCGAAGTGGGAAGGACCGTACCAGATTCTCCAGGTCACCAAAAAAGGGTCCTACAAGCTCACAACGATGAATGGAGAACAACTACCGAGCAATTGGAACATATCTCACCTAAAACGGTATTATTACTAAGGTTCGACCCCTTTCCATTTCCTTTTTATTTCATACTAACACTTGCAGGAGGTCAACAAGAAACGACGATGGATTTTTCGGCAAACGTCACGAAACCTTTAGGTCTGAAAGCACGTGTTGCACTCTTTTTCCCATAGACTGGTTTTGTCCCAAATGGGTTTCACGACAAGGTTTTTAACGAGGAAACAATGAATTGTGCTAACTTAAAATAAAGCCCGATTACGAATCGGCACCGAGGATCAATTCAACAATACCCGGCATTCCTTTGCAATCAACCTCAAACCTCGGATATTGGGGGGCTACCCTCGGATATGCGTTATCTTTGAATATCAACTCTAGCGAGGAAACTACTTCATACATGGAGGGTCTCAATATATAGGATTTATGGTAAGGTCCAAAAGGTCAAAACGAACCGCGCCCACATAGATTGCTCGAGCCCTGGCATAAAACATGTACGCATGTATGGCTATTTCGATCAAGAATAAAGTGAAGTTCTTTCCTTGAAATCATCGCATGTTTTAAACTCTTATCCTCTTTACATCCCTTAAAGAGTTTCGTACTTCCAAAAATAATGAGCCCAAGGGCAATACTTAACCGGGATACGAACAACCACTCCCTCACTCGGGGACTGTCGTCCAATTCTAATATCTCAAGCCATCAGGCCTCGGGTAAAAAGACCTATTAGGCAACTCCCTAGTTTCTAAAGGCCATGGCCACTCCACTCGGGGACTATTATCTCGGGCAAGACCGGATAAAACGGGAAAACAAACCCAATGGGCAGCTGCCGAACTAAAAGGCTACGGCCAATTTAACACGGCTCGGAGACGTACGAAATTCGTAATAAAAATAGGCCTTCGAAAAAGAAAAAATTCTTTCACAACCAGTTTCTAAAGGCTACCCTCGGCAAAGTCATAATCTTAAGATAATTTGGGGAAAGAATTTCGGTAACATGGAGATCCAACGCAAGGTTTGTTCGAACCCTCGAACACAACCTTATGGTTTCATGCTAAGGTATTTCAACCTTTGTGAATACAAATAATAAACCAAAGGAGAAATTTGAGAGACGAAAGGGAAAGAAAAGCCTTATATTTATAAACAATAATTTTTTTACAAAGGCCAAATTGGCCTAATACAAACTTTTACAACTGCCAAAACGACCTCAGAAAAAATGCAAAAGAAAAGCAAAAAAATATAAAATCCTAAGTGGCCTGATCTTCATTGAAGGATTAGTGTCTATCCTCGGGATCTTCCCCTCGGGATCTTCCCCGTCTTCAGATTCACTTAAGCTCTCGGATTCTTCCTAAGGAAAGGCCAGCTTCCGGGCCCTAGCTTCCTCTACCTTGGCATCCTCGATTTCGACCATAATATCGAATCCCCGAGTATGAACTCCGTCGAGGGCTTTCCTTCCAGCTTTCCATTTTTCATGATCCACCATGCTCTTGGCCTTTGTATGGATGGCCTCTACATCGACCTTAAACTGTGCCACTTTAGCATCAGCTTTGGTGTTGGCCACGACCACCTCTGATAGGCCAAGTTTGCCCTATTAGAAACGGCCAAGTCAACTGAGACTGAAGCTCTTTGATCTTCTCGGCCTGTACGAGGCCTTCTCTTTTTCATCTTGGAGCTGGGTCTCGGCCGACTCCAATTGTGCTTGAATAGTTTCCTTTTTCGAGGGTAAGATGTCTATGATCTTTTTGAATTCTTCAGCCTCAGCCTGTATCACTGTATACGGCTAAAATCGGAGAGCCCGATTTTACGTCCACTTCGGTGAAAACAAAGGTTCAAAGGATCGAGCTCGGCATCGAGGGGCAAGTCGAGGGTCCTCAACCCCGAGGCAGTACAAATCAAGCGTTGACATGAAAAGGCGAAATCTCTGAAAAGGCACGTGGTTATAGCTAACAAAGCACACAAAATAGTACAAGCCCGTACCGTGGCATTAAATGGTTGTACCAGCCATCTTTCTTTGCATTAATTACACATGTACTACGTTGGGATCCCCCCCATATATAAAGGGTACCCTTGTCAATTTGTAAGATATATGATATTCAATACAAGAACAAGAACATCCTCTGCCCTCTAACAAAATCATTCTCTACAATATTCTCATTAAATTATTGCTTCTCATTTATTGTGTTCTTGAGTTACTCTTCATTTATTGCTTGTTATTGATCATAAACAGGCAAACTTTAAGTCATTTAATATTGTTATACTTTTATAAATATCCCCTAATCAAGCTTCTCGAGCTCGAGCTCGAGGCCTGCCCGACCACCCTCGAGACTGCATCTTCAATACCTGGTTTACGTAATCTAGTTCTTCTCGCACTTATTTCATTTTTCTCGCCTCATACTTAGAATCTACTGTCTAAACAACCGGTATTAAAAGGGATCACATATTTTTAGAACCACATAATAAAATATAATTTTAATTACAATTTTCAAGGTAAACAATCACATTTATCTACGTCTGGAGCCGTTCGATCTGTTCGAGCCTCTGCCAGACCTGCAGGATCGGATCGTTAGTTACTATCTCCAATTCATCTTCACTATCATAAAGCACTCGGAATACCTGCTCGGCCATGCCGGCATGCTCGTCCCGGGCGTTACTAATTCGGCCTGAAGCTTCTCACGGAGGAGTTTGTAGGTGTCACTTTTCTCAGTGAGGTCCCCGACCTCAGCTTCGTGATGAGTTAATTTCTCCCGATATTAGAGGAAAGCCTCATGATGCAGCATCGATGCCTGTAAGCATAAGGGAAGATGTTTTGGTCATTTACAGCTTTTAAAATTAAAATATATGAGAAAGAAAAGACACACGAATTTACCCGATTAATTCTTGTTGGGCTTCATAGAGTAGCAGGGGGTTTCCACCTCGTCCATCACTACCTGATCTTATTCGGGCGTCATCCGGGATAGAAAAAACTATTACGCACCTTCAGTCATGATTAAGACTTGGGGACGGGAACCGACTCATCAGTCTTAGGCCCGATGAAGACACGTGGGCAACCAACGACGGTTCCTTCCTTGGTACCAACAGGTCACCGAGCATGGTGATATCTTCCAAAGCAGCGGACTCGACCCCATCCAAGAAGCCGTGGATATTGGTCACCCCCTGGGAACTAAACATGCTGGCCTCAGGGATCATGACATCCGAAATCTGAGGAGACCCGCTAATGTCAAACTCTCCAAGTTTGTATATTGGGTCACTTTTTGCAGCTCGAGAACCATCTCCCTCGGTCTTTTCCTCGACCCCTCTGTCTTAGGGTAGAACGGGCTCGACCTTTTTTGGTTCGGAAGCTTCAGCTAAATCTCTCTCACCGACCTCCTCATGTTGGGATTTTTTGACTTCAGTGCCCATCGGTTCGAGAACTTCATGTATGGTGATATTGGCCCACACACGGGCCACCAGTTTATAATTATATTCCTCTTCTTCTTTGGACTCATCCCTTCATCGGCGGATTGATGAAGGCATAGGGTGTCCCCCTTGGGCTTGCGAGGCCTCCATGTTGGTCTCTTCTTTTCTGAGACCGGGGAACTCGCAGGCTGTTTTCTCTTTTTCTCCTTAGCCTGCTTCGAAGAAGGTGGTTGGGGAAGTACTTCTTCATCACCAGATGGGGGCATTATTGCAACATCCTTCCCGAGGCCTATAAAGGAAAAAAGATGAGTAAGTTCGAGAAGAATCCCAAATGATAACCGTTCTAAGAGAGAAACTTACCATGGTTGTGGGCCTCCCATCGACCCTCCGACAACTCCATCCAAGCACGCTCGGAGTAGAGTCTATGTGGCACCAGGCCCTCGAGCCATTGCTTGAGTTCCGGAATTGGGTCCGGCATTTGGGCCACAACTGCAACACCAAAAACATAGATGAGAAAAGAAGATAGGAAGTAAAATAGCAAATTGAACATTCAATGTGAAGTGTTACTCATGATTCATGTTCCACTTCTAAGGAAACGACATGTCTTCAACAGGGATCAGGTCCGTAGTTCTTATTCGGAAAAAGCGGCCCATCCGGCCTTGGTCCCTAGATTCGTCTATGATGGAGAACGGGGCCCTACTAGCCCAACGAGCAAGCTTGATCAGTCCTACTCGATAGAGCCGGTGACTTTAAAGGCACATAAAGTGATCGAGGGTGAAAGGACATCCCTCGATTTTGTTTGTGAAAAATCGGAGGAGAATCACTATTCTCAAAAATAAAGGATGGATTTGGCCAAGGGTCGCATTGTATCTCTTGCAGAAGGCGATGATGACAGGATCTAAGGGACCCAACGTGAAGGGGTAAGTGCAAACACTTAGAAACCTCTGCACGTGGGTAGTAATCGACTCCTCGGGAAAAGTAAATACTACATGGTTTTTTCCCCAGTTACATTCCTCTTTAACTTTGTCGAGGATGTCTTCGGTGATTGTACATATGTACCTAAAGACCAGCTCGCACTGGCATGGTACCAAGGAGGTCTTTTCGACCTTAAAATCATTGAATGTTGGGCACCCTGCCAGAACGAATCCCTCAAGGTGGGGCTCCACCGCAGTCTCTCCATCAGTGGATCGTGATGAAGAAACGCCTCCTTTTGTTGCATGGTTTTGGAAGTTTTCGCCATTAATGAACAAGAGAAAAGAGAATTAGGATTGTATGCAGTTTGATTAGAGTTCAAGAAATTTGGGTGTGAAATTTGTAAAGCATAGGGATTTTTGAAGAAAAAGCAAGAGTAGGAAGAGCTTTGAGCGTAAAAGTTTGAATGAGAAAAAGCTAGGGTACTTATATGTTGCTGGCGATGGTTCAGAACCGGTGTGGCCGACCAACTACTGACAGACATTTAATACATTGGCAACTAGATCGATGGGACGTTTTGTCGCTTGCATCATAGTTGGGCTCTTCACTAACGTAATTATCCATCGAGACAGAGTTCGGAAATTCATATCATTTCTTGTCCTCTTCTTTCTAAGAAACGAGGGGACTGTCAGTATACGGTCAAAACTGAGCTTGCCCTTTGTATGACTAATCGAGGCTAGAACATGATAGCCTAAGGTTTAACCTCGTGTTATATCGAGCCATGGTGCAAAGTTAGATGGCTGAGCTCGTGACCCAAAGACCGATCGAGACCGAGCAAAATAGAGATTGAGCGAGACTCGAGGAAAGTTTACCGAGTCAAATAATTAAAAATCGAAATATCTGTAATCAAGCGAGGATCATGGCGGAAATCTCAGCACATATCAAGAAGAGGCCGATTAATTAGCCAATCATGAGCTTTCTTACTGTATTTAGAATTGTATCAAGAGTAGAATTCCCCTACTATATAAAGGGGGTCTGATCATTTGTAAAACAAATTACATTTACACAATACAAAGTAATACACTACCTTCTTTTAGCTTTCAAATATCTTGTTACTCTTTTTATATATCACTGGAATCTTCACTTGGTCCGAGGGTGACTGAACTCGAGCACCAAGGCTATACGATTCTTTTGATTTACATTTATTTCTTTTACAATCAATTCCAATATTAACTTATATATTTTTTAGTTTGTGGCAAGTTATATCACATATTCTTAAAACAACGTATAAATTCAATTGTTATCCATTTTTAGGGTAAACAGTTCTAATCCTTTAAAGTCTTCTGTCAGAAAAAGGTTATTTTTGTAGTATTTTTTTATTAAGTAAAAAAGGAATATAAACATATAGTTGCAGCTTTTTCGATGCGAATCTGGTAATTAGGAATTGGAGCTCTGTCCTTTGTTCGGAATATATGGCCAGGAAAGGCCATAAAAGGTTACCATTGTGATTTCCTATTCATTATTGTTACATACTATTTTTGGTAGACATTTTTCTTTTGACAATTACAAATAATAATTAAAAAAAAAAAGGAATACTTGTAAGAAGGAAGTTTCAGATTTTCGCTGCGGCATTCTTGATTTTGAGTTAGGAGGTTTGACATTCTTTATGGTCTACTGCCATGAAATTTTTTATTTTGTTTGTTGAATTATTATGTTTGGTTCATCATTTTTTAAGCACTGGCACCCCTTAAAGATTTGTGGTTAATTCAGTTTTCAGGCCCACCATAATTTAGTTTATTTTCGAGACTTATGTGTTTTTGTTTATGGAGAATTTAAATTTGGATATAGGTATGGATATATATATTTTGAGATAAATAAATTTGAAATTTGATGTCGCCAAAGTGATCTCTCTTATGAAGATTTATTTATTTTGGAATATAAAAGGTTGTGTATATGTAACCTATGTGAATATTGATCGTCAAAAGGAAGGTCAGTGTTTAACCGAATTAAATGTGCATCTTTTGGTAATAAATGCGTGATAATTATTTGGTTTGACGTGTGAATGATAAATTGGCACAAAGGAATATTTGTTATTTGACATGTTCTTTATTATTAGCGTTTGATTACTATACCAAGATACCACTTACAAGTTAATATTTTGTCTAAAGATGAAATATTAATGGAGTGCCCGGCACCTTGAGATGGGGTTTACCTTAATTCAAATTTATCTTCATTTTGATTTAAGTATTATGTGAGCTTATTTCGTTCTCTTTTATTCTCTAATTCAGCTGAAATTGCTCCTGCAAATATTACCGCCAACATCAATTCAATTCCGATGTTAAATGACACTAACTTCAAGTCACGACAAGAGAATCTAAACATAGTTCTCGGAGTCATGGATCTCGACCTTGCGTTAAGGGTTGATTCTCCAGCACCTCTTATAGATAAGAGTACCTCTAATGAAAAGAGGGATATGGAAAGGTGTGATAGATCAAATCGCATGTGTATGATGATCATGAAGAAAGCCATTTCAGAAACATTCAAGGGTGCTATATCCGACAAGGTTAAGACGGCTAAAGAATTTATGAATGAAATTGAGAAAGTATTTGTCAAGAGTGAAAAGGCTGAGATTGGTACACTCTTGACAAGTTTGATTTTAATTAGGTATCAAGACAAAGGTAACATCAGGGAGTACATTATGCAAACGTCTAATCTTGCTTCTAAGTTGAAAGAACTTAAGTTGGACCTCTTTGAGGACTTGCTAGTGCATTTGATTTTGATATCCCTTCCGTCACAGTTTAGCCAGTTTAAGGTGAGCTATAATTGTCAGAAAGAGACCTGGTCTCTAAATGAGCTCATCTCACAATGTTTTCAGGAAGAGGACAGACTGGAGCAGGAAAATATAGAAAGTGCTCATTTAGCCGATGTGCCTAAGAACAAGAGGAAGGTGTAACGACCCGACCGGTCATTTCGCGTTATCGGGCCCCGTTCCCCTAAATGAAACTTTTCATAGCGGCTTATTGTGATTTATGACTTGTGGGGGCGGGTGGTCTGGGATTCGGAAGTGTTTAGAGTGCTATAGGAACACTTGGTTCCTTAAGGTTGGCCTTTAAAGCCAAGTTTGACTTCGGTCAATATTTTGGGTAAAAGACCCCGGAATCGAGTTTCGTCAGTTCTAGTAGCTTTGTATGATGATTTTGGACCTGGGCGTACGTTCGGATTGGGTTTCTGACGACCCGGGAGCATTTCGGCACCCAATATTAATATAAGAAGTTCCTTAAGTTCCTATTGTGGTTTTGGGATGTGTTATTGTGTTATCGAGCTCCGAACGGAATTCCGAGACCGAGAATACTTACGTTATGTCATTTATGACTTGCCTACAAAATTTGGTGTCATTCCGAGTAGTATAGGTCGGTTCGGCGCGTTGTTAGCGAAGTCAAGAAAACTTAAAGTTCCTAAGTTTGGTTCTAGGGTTTTTGGGGTGTGATTTTGAGTTTTAGCGTTGTTTTGGGTGTTCCGAAGGCTCGAACAAGTCCGTATTATGATTTGGGACTTGTTGGTATATTTGGACGGGGGCTCGAGTGGGCCCAAGTGCCTCCCGGATACCACACGAGGCCAAAAACCAGCTGAAATAGCTGCTGGTGCACCTGCTCTGGTGTTGACCGCAGGTGCGGTTGCCCAATCGCAGGTGCGGGCCCCAGCGGGCAGGCCATTTCTCGCAGGTGCGGACAAAGTTCCGCAGGAGCGGAGCCGCATGTGCGGTCTCCACTCTGCAGGTGCGGGCCCAGTATCCCTTGTTCATTTCCGCAGGTGCGAGCCTTTGCTCGCAGGTGCGGAAACACTGTCAGACAGTGTGTTTGTTAATTACGAGATTCCTCATTGTTTTCTTCACTCTTTTATCCATTAAACACATTGAGAGCTTGGGAAGAAGGCTCCACGACCCAACCCCTAGAAGGTAAGTAAATTTCATCTCAAGACTTGTAAATGCATGAATTCCTAGTTAAGTTTAATCACATAATTAGTAAAAATCCAAGAATTGGGTAGTAACCTAGGGCTTTCGATAATTTGAGAATTTACCCGTGAATTAGCTATGAAATCAAGTAAAAATCGTATATTAATGATCCTTAGGCTATGGGTGAGTGTTTCCTTCGAGAATTTTTGGAATCCGAGCATGCGGACCCGGGGTTGGATTTTAGAATTTCTTCAAGAATGGTGAACTTACTAAAGGAGTAGGAGAATTTCCATACATTGAGCATAAATTAATGTATTTTTATAACATTTGGTTAGTTTCGAGTCCTCAGGTGTAGAGTTCGGAGTTTCGGGCGCGTTCTTGGTCCGGGGAGTAGATTCTGCACGAGGTGAGTCTCCTTTCTAACCTTGTATGGGGGACTGTTCCCCTAGGTGATTTAAATGCTATGTGTGATATGGGGGGCTACATACGTAAAAGTGACGAGAGTCCATACGTAGCAGCTATTATTATTATGTCTGGGTAGTTAGGCTTAAACCATATTTTATGTTTTCCTTGAAATGAATTATATGCTTAGTAATGTTACATGCGGCTTGTTTTCCTGAGATCCTGAAAGTTAAGTAATTTTAAGGAATTTTTCACGAAAAGTAATTGATAAATAATAAATGTGTGGATTGTGGGTGCATGTGACCGCTTCGCAATTTACATTCCCCGAGCGAAGTGTTATTTTCCCCACTCTCATGGGAGCGGACCATATGCCATGGCGAGATTAAAAGGTATATACATATTATGGTTCGGGCCGTTTGACCCTCCGCAGTGCACATATATGATCATTATGATGGCTCAGGCCGGTTGTCCTTATCCTGTATGCGCATGTTAAATTGTTAAGAATTCTTTTATGGATTTTGAGTGTTCAGATATATATATTTTTTTACAGGAAAGAAAAGAATAATGAAGTGGAAATTGCATATTTACCTCCAGTATTTGTTTGAATTACTGTTATTTTAAATGCTTATTGCTTTTATCATCCTTGTATGTCCATTACCGATATTATATATTGCTAATCATTTTATTGGACCTTAGTGAGTGTCAAGTCGACCTCTCGTCACTACCTCTTCGAGGTTAGGCGGGATACTATTGGGTAAATATTTGTTTATGTACTCATGCTGCACTTCGGTACTTTATTGTACAGGTTCTGAGGCTGGTGCATTTTGTTATCAGACCAGAGCTCGATTCTAATCTTAGTTGCACCCGACTTCACGGTGAGCTGCTTCTCCTAACGATCTTCGGTAGCACCATGGGGTTTTCTTTTTTTTATTTACCGTCTATTTCTTTCAGACAGTGGGATTGTATATTATGTTTTGTATATTCTATTAGTATGCACGTAGGACTTGTGACACTAGTTCCTGGAATACACGTAGTTGTTATTTCTGTTTACGGGTCTGTATATATATATATATATATATACATATATATAGGCTCATTCCTCTTTTGACTGCTTTTGGTAAAAATGGCTTGCTATCCTTTTCAATTAATGTTTAAAGTTTAAAAACATGACACGTATTGGGATGTTTAACCAAGCATGGGAGAAATCCTTAGTAATTTAAATGTGGGCTTGCCTAACCCCGGTGTTGGGCGCCATCACGACCAGAGTTAGTATTTTGGGTCGTGACAAAATGGTATCAGAGCACTAGGTTCACATAGGTCTCACAAGTCACGGGCAAACCTAGTAGAGTCTTGCGGATCGGTGTGGAGACGTCTGTACTTATCTTCGGGAGGCTATAGGGTGTTAGGAAAACCTCTCCTTATTTTTATTCTATCGTGCAGTCAATGGTTTACTAAATTTTATTCTTCTCTTCTCTCACAGATGGTGAGGACGCGTGCATCCAATGTTCCAAACTCTGGAGGGGCCGCTACCCTTGTTTTTCGAGGCCGTGGCAGAGGCCGGGGGAGGGAACTTGCCCGAGGTAGGGGATGAGGCATCCCCGAGCTATTCCAGTCATACCACCACTAGAGGACCCTACTATAGAGGAGCAGGCTGAGGTGCCCCCAGCAGATCCTGCTCCAGTGGACTTTATGAGGGCGCCAGGATTCCAGGAGATCATGGGCCGTATGATGCGGTTCATGGACACTATGTCCCAGGCTGCTTTATTTCCAGCAGATCCTGCCACATCTCAGGCAGGAGGGGGAGCCCAGACCCCTACTGCCCAGGCTGCAGGCCAGACAACAACACTTCATCATACCCCGGGTACACTTCCCGTAGGTGGGGCCCAACCTGTAGCAGCAGCACCTGAGCCCAGGCCAGCTGCGGACAACAATCAGTAGAAGTTATTGGATACATGGACTCGGTTGCACCCTCCAGTGTTCGGGGGTGAGCGGGGCGAGAATTCCCAGGACTTTATTGATAGGTGCAGGGACAGATTGCACAACATGAGGATACTGGAGTCCCATAGAGTGGACTTCACTACCTTCCAACTAGAGGGCAGAACTCGCAGATGGTGGAAGTCCTATATTCTCAGCAGGCCAGCAAATTCTCCTCCTATCATCTGGTAGCAGTTCACTCAGATGTTTCTAGACAGGTATATCCCACCCTCTGAGAGGGAAGAGCTACGATATCAGTTTGAGCAGTTGGAGCAGGAACAGATGTCAGTGACAGATTGTGAGGCTAGATTCTCAGAGTTGTCTCGCCACGCACTTATGATATTTCCTACTGATGCTGAGAGAGTGCGGATATTGGTAGCAGGGTTGCACTCCAGTATTAGGGCCAACATGGCTCGAGAGGTGGAGATGGGGACTCTCTATCAGCTGGTGGTCGAGATAGCTCGTAGGGTTGAGGGTTATCGATTGAGAGGCGGAGAGCAGGGTCAGCAGGACAAGAGGTCCAGATTATCTTGGGATTTCAGAGGTGCCCTAGTTAGAGGCAAAGGTCAGTTCAGTAGAGTTCAGTTCAGTAGAGGTCAACCCAGCAGGACTCCATATGCAACACCCCCACCACCTCCTTGAGGTGTTCCAGTGAGGGCTCATTTCAGCGCCATGCCAGAGCGTTCCTACCGCCCTAAATCCATTCAGAGTTCACCCAGTGGTCATCCCAATTATGCGAGATTCCCTAGTCCCTACTTCAGTGCTATGCCAGAAAGTGCACTTCGCTCTCCGTCCATTCAGGGTTCCTCTTCGGGGCAGCATGCGATGATACCTCGAGGTTGTTATGAGTCTGGGGATCCAGGTCATATGAAGAGGCATTGTCCCAGGTTTTGGGGCAAAGCGGTACAACAGGATTTTCAGCCTATGCGTCCAGCACCAGCCGTCAGGCCACCTAGAGGTGGGGGACAGGTCGGCAGGGGTCGTCCTAGAGGTGGAGGCCAGTCAGGAGGAGGTTAGCCAGCTCCTGTTCATTCTGGCGAGGCTCAGTCTTCCGGTGCTCCAGCTATATTCTATGCTATCCGGGCCAGCTCAGATGCAGTGGCCTCAGACGCCGTGATCACAGGTATTATTACATTATGTGGTAGATAAGCATCGGTGTTATTTGTTCTAGGATCCGCTTATTCCTATGTTTCGGTCTTATTTTCTCATTTTATGGATGTACCTAGTGAGTCCTTCAGTTCTCCTATTTATGTGTCCACTCCCGTGGGCGATTCTGTGGTTGTAGATCGGATTTGTCGGTCCTGTGTGATTTTATTTTGTGGATTCAAGACTCGAGTGGATCTCTTATTGCTCGACATGGTTGATTTAGAGATTATTTTGGGCATGGATTGGCTATCTCCTTATCATGACGTGCTAGATTTCCATGTGAATATAGTTACTTTATCCATGCTCGAGTCGCCTAGGCTGGAGTGGAGAGGTTCCTCAGTTAGTACAGCCAACCGGGTTATTTCATTCTTGAAGGCTCGACATATGGTCGAGAAGTGTTGTCTAGACTATTTTGCTTATGTGTGGGACACCACCTCCGAGTCTCCGACGATTGATTAACTGCTAGTTGTTCGAGAGTCTGCTGATGTATTTCCTTCAGACATACCGGGCATGCCTCCAGATCATGATATTGATTTCTGCATTAATTTAGCTTCAGGAACCCACCCTATATCTATTCCTCCGTACCGTATGGATCTGAAAGAGTTGAAGGATTTGGAGGAGAAGCTTGATGAGTTGTTAGCTAATGGGTTCATCAGACCGAGTGTATTGCTGTGGGGTGCTCCAGTTCTATTTGTAAAGAAGAAGGATAGGTCTATGCAGATGTGTATTGATTACCACCAGTTGAACAAGGTAAACATTAAGAATAAATATCCTTTGTCGCACATCGATAATTTGTTTGACCAGCTTCAGGGTGCCCGTGGGATTGATTTGGGATCGGGGTATCATCAGTTGAGGATTCGTGCTTCATACGAAGACCGCTTTCCGTACGAAATATGGCCATTATGAGTTCCTGGTGATGTCCTTTGGCTTGACTAACGGCCCAACAACATTCATATACTTGATGAACAGGGTGTTCAGGACGTATATTGATTCCGTTTTCATTGCCTTCATTGATGACATTTTGATTTACTCACGTAGTCTAGGGGAGCACGAGCAGCATTTGAGAGTTGTGCTCCAGACTTTGCGAGAAACAAAAGCTATATGCTAAGTTCTCCAAGTGTGAGTTCTGGTTGGATTTTGTGGCATTATTGGGGCATGTGGTTTCCGGAGAGGGTATCAAGGTTGATCCTCAGAAGATCGAGGCAGTTCAGAGTTGGTTGCGTCCTACTTCAGCTATAGAGATCAGGAGCGTTTTGGGCCTATCAAGCTATTATCGCCGATTTGTGGAGGGGTTCTCTTCTATTGCAGCTCCATTGACTAGATTGACTCAGAAGAATGCCCTGTTTCGATGGTCTGACGAGTGTGAGGTGAGCTTTCAGAAACTCAAGACAGCATTGAGCTCACACCTGTTTTAGTATTGCCTTCCGATTCTGGGATGTATACAGTATATTGCGACGCTTCATGCATTGGCTTGAGGTGTGTATTGATGCAGGAGGGGGGAGTTATTGCTTATTCATCGCGCCAGTTGAAGGTTCATGAGAAGAATTATCCTGTGCACGATTTAGAGTTGGCGGCGATTGTTCATGCTCTTAAGATTTGGAGGAACTACTTGTATGGAGTGTCCTGTGAGGTTTATATAGACCACTGTAGCTTGCAACACTTGTTTAAGAAGAAGGATCTTAATTTGAGGCAGCGCAGATGGCTTGAGTTGTTGAAGGATTATGATATCACCATTCCTTATCACCTGGGCAAGGCAAATGTGGTACAGATGCTTTGAGCAGGAAGGCGGAGAGTATGGGTAGCTTGGCTTAAATTGCAGCAGAGGAGAGATGCCTTGGACATTCAGTCCTTGGCTAATCGCCTGGTGAGATTCGACCTCTCAGATCCTCGTCTAGTTATTGCACATGTGGTTGCTCAATTTTCGTTATTGGGGGAGATTAAGGCTCGGCAATATGATGATCCGTACTTGGTTGAGCTACGAGAGACAGTGGTTCAGGGCAGGGCCAATGCGGTTATTATTGGCGAGGATGGTGTTATGGGACTTTAGGGCCGCTTATGCATACCTAAGGTTGATGGCCTGAGGGAGAGGATTCTAGAGGAGGTACACAGTTCTCGGTATTTTGTTCATCCTGGTGCTACGAAGATGTATCGTGATTTGAAGCAGCATTATTGGTGGAGGCGAATGAAGAAGCAAAATTTTGGAGTATGTGTCTAGGTGTATTAATTGCCAGTAGGTGAAGTATGAGCACCAGAGGCCAGGAGGCCTACTTCAGCAGATGCCCATTCCTGAGTGGAAATGGGAGCACATCACTATGGACTTCGTGGTTGGGTTACCTCGGAAGGTTGACGTGGTTTGGGTCATTTTGGATAGATTGACCAAATCGGCGCATTTCATTCCAGTAGCTACTACTTATACTTCTGAGAGGTTGGCCCATATCTACATTCGGGATATATTCCGGTTGCATGGTTTGCCGGTGTCCATTATATCAGATCGAGGTCCTCAGTTCACCTCGCACTTCTGGAGAGCATTACATAGTGAGATGGGTACCCAAATAGACCTCAGCAAAACATTTCACCCTCAGACTGATGAGTCAGAGCGTATTGTTCAAATATTGGAGGACATACTCAGGACATGTGTGATTGACTTCAGATGTCAGTGGGACCAGTTCTTGCCTTTGGCCGAGTTTGCTTACAATAATTGTAATCACTCAAGCATTGAGATGGCACCATTTGAGGCTTTGTATGGTTGGCGATGTAATTCTCCTATCGGGTGGTTTGAGCCTGGCGAGGCTAAGTTATATGGCACCGACCTGGTAAGGGATGCTTTGGAGAAAGTGAAGTTGATTCTGGAGAGGCTTCGCACAGAACAGTCCAGAAAGAAGAGTTACACGGGTCAGAGGGCGCGTGATGTATCATTTGTGGAGGGAGATAGGGTCCTGTTGAAAGTCTCGCCTATGAAGGGTATTATGAGGTTTGGGAAGAAGGGAAAGCTGAGCCTGAGGTTTATAGGTCCCTTCGAGGTGTTGAGGCGAGTTGCAGAGGTTGCTTATGAGCTGCCCTTGCCTCCCAGTTTATCAGGAGATCATCCAGTTTTTCATGTATCCATGCTTCGGAGGTACCACGACGACATCTCTCACATGATTGATTTCAGCACTATTCAGTTGGATGAGAGGTTTGTCTACGAGGATGAGCCAATTGCTCATATTGATAGACAGGACCTCCAGTTGAGGTCTAAGAGGGTTTCTATCGTAAGGGTCCAGTGGAAGGGCCAACCAGTTAAAGAGGCGACCTGGGAGTCCGAGGAGGACATGTGGAGCAGATATCCACACTTATTTACACTTCAGGTATGATTCTAGACCTGTTTGAGGATGAACATTTGTTTAAGAGGTGGAGAATGTAAATACCCGATCGGTCGTTTCACGTTATCGGGTCCCGTTCCCCTAAATGAAACTTCCCATAGCGGCTTATTGTGATTTATGACTTTTGGGGGCGGGTGGTCCGGGATTTGGAAGTGTTTAGAGTGCTATACAAACACTTCATTCCTTAAGGTTGGCCTTTAAGGCCAAGTTTGACTTCGGTCAACATTTTAGGTAAACGACCTTGAAATCGAGTTTCGTCAGTTCCAATAGCTTCTTATGATGATTTCAGACCTGCGCGTATGTTCGGAATGGGTTTCTGAAGACCCGGGAGCGTTTCGACACCCAATATTCAAATATGAAGTTCCTTAAGTTCCTATTGTGGTTTGGGACGTGTTTTTGTGTTATCAAGGTCCTAACAAAATTCTGAGATTGGGAACAGTTCCGTTATGTCATTTATGACTTGCCTGCAAAATTTGGTGTCATTCCGAGTAGTCTCGGTTCGGCGCGTTGTTAGCATAGTCAAGAAAACTTAAAGTTCCTATGTTTGGTTCTAGGGGTTTTGGGGTGTGATTTTGAGTATAGCGTTGTTTTGGGTATTCCGATGGCTCAAGCGAGTCCATATTATGATTTGGGACTTGTTGGTATATTTGGACGGGAGCTCGGGTGGGCCCAGGTGCCTACCACACGAGGCCAAAAACCAGCTGAAATAGCTGTTGGTGCACCTGCTCTGGTGTTGACCGCAGGTGCGGTTGCCCAGTAGCAGATGCGGCCCCCAGCGGGCAGGCCATTTCTTGCAGGTGCGGTCTCCACTCCGCAGGTGCGGGCCTAGGCTCCCTTATTCATTTCCGCAGGTGCGAGCCTTTGCTCGCAGGTGCGAGACCGCATGTGTGGTCCTCCAGCCGCAGGTGCGGAAACACTGTCAGAGACTGTGTTTGTTAAATACGGGATTCCTCATTATTTTCTTTACTCTTTCATCCATTAAACACTTTTAGAGCTTGGGAAGAAGGCTCCACAACCCAACCCTTAGAAGGTAAGTAAATTTCATCTCAAGACTTGTAAATGCATGAATTCCTAGTTAAGTTTAATCACATAATTAGTGAAAAATCAAGAATTGGGTAGTAACCTAGGGCTTTTGATAATTTGAGAATTTACCCGTGAATTAGGTATAAAATCAAGTAAAAATCGTATATTAATGATCCTTAGGCTATGGGTGAGTGTTTCCTTCGAGAACTTTTGGAATCCGAGCATGCGGGCCTGGGGTTGGATTTTAGAATTTCTTCAAGAATGGTGAAATTACTGAAGGAGTAGGAGAATTTCCATACTTTGTGCATAAATTAATGTATTTGCATAAAATTTGGCTAGTTTCGAGTCCTCCAGTGTAGAGTTCGGAGTTTCGGACGCGTTCTTGGTCTGGGGAGTAGATTTTGCACGAGGTGAGTCTCCTTTCTAACCTTGTAAGGGGAACTGTCCCCCTGTGTGATTTAAATGCTATATGTGATAACTGTGGGGGGGGGGGGCTACGTACGTACAAAATGACGAGAGTCTGTACGTAGCAGCTATTATTGTTATGTACGGGTAGTTAGGCTTACACCATGTTTTATGTTTTCCTTGAAATGAATTATATGCTTAGTTAATTAATGTTACATGCGGCTTGTTTTCCTGAGATCCTGGAAGTTAATTAATTTTAAGGAATTTTTCATGAAAAGTAATTGATAAATAATAAATATGTGGATTGTGTGTGCATGTGACCGCTTCACAATTTAAATTCCGCGAGCGGAGTGTTATTTCCCCCACTCTCATGGGAGTGGGCCGTACGCCACGACGAGATTGAAAGGTATATATATATATATATATATATATATTATGGTTCGGGCTGTTCGACCCTCGGCAGTGCACATATATGATCATTATGATGGCTCAGACCGGTTGTCCTTATCCTGTATGCGCATGTTAAATTGTTAAGAATTCTTTTATGGATTTTGAGTGTTCAGATATATATATATATATATTTTTAAATGAAAGAAAACAATAATGAAGTGGAAATTGCATATTTACCTCTAGTATTTGTTTGAATTACTGTTATTTTAAATGCTTATTGCTTTTATCATCATTGTATGTCCATTAGTGATATTATATATTGCTAATCATTTTATTGGACCTTAGTGAGTGTCAAGTCGACCTCTCGTCACTACCTCTCCGAGGGTAGGCGGGATACTCACTGGGTACATATTCGTTTATGTACTCATGCTGCACTTCTGTACTTAATTGTACAGGTTCGGAGGCTGGTGCATCTGGTTATCAGACCGGAGCTCAATTCTGATCTTAGTTGGACCCGAGTTCACGGTGAGCTTCTTCTCCTGACGATCCTCGGCAGCACCATGGAATTTTCTTTTGTTTATTTCCTGTCTATTTCTTTCAGACAGTGGGATTGTATATTATGTTTTGTATATTTTGTTAGTATGCCTGTAGGACTTGTGACACTAGTTCCTGGCACACACATAGTTGTTATTTTGGTTTACGAGTCTGTATATATATATATTGGCTCATTCCTCTTTTGACTGCTTTTGGTAAAACTGGCTTGCTATCATTTATTTTTGAATTTTAAAAACTTGACACGTATTGGGATCTTTAACCAAGCATGGGAGAAATCCTTAATAATTTAAGTGCGGGCTTGCCTAACCCCGGTGTTGGGCGCCATCACGACCTGAGTTAGTATTTTGGGTCGTGACAGAAGGACAAGAAGAGAAAGAATAAGGAATTTGTAGATACAACAACACAAAAGGAACAACATCAGGAACCAATTACAAATGGTTGTTTCTTTTGTAAAACTGAATGTCATAAGAAGAAGGATTGTACAAACTATCACGCATGGCGTGTAAAGAAAGGTATACCTTTTAATTTTGTTTTTTCTAAAGTTAATTTAATTTCGATACCAAGACATAGATAGGTATAGATTCCTTTATAACTATTCACATCATTATGTCTGTGCAGGGTTTCCTAAACAATCGAAAGCATAATGATGGTGAAAAATACATCTATGATGGTGACGGCAAGTCAGTGGAATTTGAAGAAATTAGAACTTTTAGATTATTGTTAAGAATCGATTTTATTTGAATATGAAGGAGACTTATTGTCACGACCCAAATCCCAATCGAAGTTGCGATGGCGCCCAACACCGTTGTCAGACAAGCCAACACTAATTACCTAGTGAATCTAGTTTGATCTCTATTAAATCCTTCCCTTATTAATAAAAATAAAAATTTAGCCACTACGCATGGAACATAACACATAGCAGGGAAATCAAGTTACGAAGACCAAAAGTCAATTTTTAATTAACTACATCACCAAAGAATAGTCTACCAATGTGTGTGCTAGGAACTAGTGTCACAAGTCTACATGCATCTAGTAGAGTAGAATCAAAAGAATAAAAGAACTATCCTACAGTCTAAGAAGAGAGACATAATAGCAAAAGAGATACTCTAGAGTGCTGCTGAATGGCATCAAGAGAAGCAGCTCACCGTGAAGCCTTGAACCACGTGAAATCAGGGACGAGCTCCGGACTGGTAACCAGATGCACCTGCCTCAGAACCTGTACAATTAAGTACAGAAGCGTAGCATAAGTACATAAACAATATGTACCCAGTAAGTATCCAGTCTAATCTCGAAAAAGTAGTGACGAGAGGTCGACTTGACACTTACTAGGGTCAAAATAATACGTTTAAATATAAGACTAAGCAAGAATGGCAATTTATGAATAAGTAGTAAAGGCAAGAACATCAAATATCCCTACTTATATCCTTATATGTCGAATTCCCTACCGTACAGGTTGCTAGTTAATTTTTTTCCAGGGTGATTAAAAATTAAACAACCACAGAAATACTAAACAATTAGCAAATACATAATATGCTGCGAACGTACGGCCGATCCAACAAAATAATAATTGTGCACTGCCGAAGGGTCGAACGACACGAACTATAGATGCATCTATTACCCCCGCTTGTGAATCGTACATGTGACGCGGTCAAAATAATAATAGAGTTACCCCGCTCGCGAATTATACATGCAACTCAGGTACTCATATATATACACACATTCAACAGAAAAATCAAGGGTTTATTTGGGAATATTCTTCTAAGTAAAAACCAATAATTAAATAATGATAGGTGACCTTCTTAGATATCCATTTAATTAATTTGATGATGCCCAGAAATTTTAAATTATAATTTAGATTACAAGGTACGGCACATAGAGCATGCTTGTGGATCCTAAACTCCCCAAACATAAACATAATAGTAGCTACGCACGGACTCTCGTTAGTTCGTGCGTGCGTAGCCCCCCACAAATAGTAGCATATAATTCGTTATTTCACCTACGGGGACAATTCCCTCTTACAAGGTTAGAAAGGAGACTTACCTCGTTTCAAGCCTACTTTCCGGGCCAAGAACGCGCCCAAATCTCCAAATTCGCCGCCCAAGATCTTGAAACTAGCCAAACATTATATAAATAAATCAATCTATGTTCAAAAGTCCACAATTCTCCTATTTAAATGGTTATCCCAACATAGTTTGCAAAATTCTAAAATATACCCCCGGGCCCACATGTTCGGATTCTAGAAATTTTCAAGGGAAATAGTTAACCATAGCCTAAGGATCAATATTATATAGGTTTTTCATGATTCCATAACAACTTTCTTGTTTAAATCTTATTTTTCTCAAAACCCTAAGTTTTTTACTCTAAACACATGATTTCCACAATTTTTATGTGTTAATCTACCCAAAACACAAGTATAAATCTCTCTTTTAAGTAGGAACTAACTTACCTCACGATGCTAGGTCGAATCTCCCCAAATCGTCCAAATGTGAAAGAAATGACCAAAAAATGTCTAAGTCCCGCATTTAAAACTACTTCACTGCCTCCAGGACTTTCGCACCTGAGGCTCGAGGACCGCACCTGCGGTCTCGCATCTGCGAGCCAGTGCTCGCACCTACGGAATAGGAGCAGAAGGCCAGGGGTCGCACCTGCGGAATGAAGCCCGCACCTGTGGCTCCGCTTCTGCGGGAAAAGGCCCGCACCTTCAGAAATTGGGCAGCTCCTTTAAAGCCGCACCTGCGAGGCTTCGACGGCTTCTACGATCTCGCACCTGCGGCTGGTCCTTCACAGGTGCGGTTGCACCAAATCTGATGGACCAGCAGCTCTTTTAGAGCTTGGTTTGCCTCGCGCGAAGTCCGAATGGCACCCGGGACCACCCGAGGCCCCGTCCAAATATACCAACAAGTTCTAACTCATATACGGACTCGCTCGAGCCTTCAGAACGTCCGTAACATCGCTAAATCTAAGAATCATACCCCAAAACTAAATTGAATCAAACTTTGAACTTCAAGTTTTTGAATTCACTTTCAACATACCTATACTACTCGGAATGAAACCAAATTTTACAAGCAAGTCATAAATGACATGACGGAACCATTCCTGGCCTCGCAATTCCGTTCAAACCTCGATAACACAAAAACATGTTCCAATCCCCAATTTTTGAATTTAAGGAATCATATTTCACTATTTGGCGCCAAAACGCTCCCGGGTCATCCAAAACCCGTTCCGAACATACGCCATGTCCGGAATCATAATACGAACCTGATGGAAATTTCAAATCTTGATTTTGGGGTCGTTTACTAAAAATATTGACCGAAGTCAAACATGGCCTTTAAGGCCAACCTTAAGGAACTAAGTGTTCCTATACCACCCGACACTCCTCCAAATCCCGAACCAACCATCCCGCAAGTTACAAATTAGTAAAAGCAAATATGGGAAGTCTCGTTTAGGGGCACGGGGTTCTAGAACACCAAACAACCGGTCGGGTCGTTACATTCTCCACCTCTTAAACAACGTTCGTCCTCGAACGGGTCTAGAATCATACTTGGAGTGCTAAATAAGTGTGGATATCTACTCCACATGTCCTCCTCGGACTCCCAAATCGCCTCCTTGACTGGTTGGCCCCTCCACTGGACCTTTACCGCGGAAACTCTCTTGGACCTCAACTGGCAATTCTGCATGTCAATGATAGAAACTGGCTCTTCCTCATAACCCAATCTCTCGTCTAGCTGAATGGTGCTAAAGTCTATCACGTGAGAGAAGTCGGCGTGGTACCTCCGGAGCATGGACACATGAATGACCGGATGAACTACTGATAAACTGTGAGGTAAAGAAAGCTCGTAAGCAACCTCCCCAACTCGCCTCAACACTTCAAATGGTCGTCTAAACCTTGGGCTCAACTTGACCTTCTTTCAAAACCTCATAATACCCTTCATCGGCGAGATTTTCAACAGGACCTTCTCGCCAATTATAAATGATACATCACGCGCCTTGTGATCCGCGTAACTCATCTGTATGGACTGTGCTGTGCGAAGCCTCTCCTGAATCGACTTTACTTTCTCCAAAGCATCCTTCACCAGATCGGTGCCATATAACCTAGCCTCGCCAGGCTCAAACCACCCGATGGGAGAACGACATGGCCGACCATACAAGAACTCAAATGGAGCCATCTCAATGCTGTACTGATAACTATTATTATAAGCAAACTCGTCCAAGGGCAAGAACTAGTCCCATTGCCCTCCAAAGTCAATCACACATGCTCTGAGCATGTCCTCCAATATCTGAACTGTCCGCTGCGACTGCCCGTCGGTCTGAGGATGGAATGCTATGCGGAGCTCTACCCAAGTGCCTAACTCACTCTGTACTGCTCTCCAGAAGGGCGAGGTGAACTGAGGACCTCGATCTGATATAATGGGCACAGGCAACTAACTATCTCCCAAATATAGATCTAGGCCAACCTCTCTAAAGTATAAGTAGTAGCTAATTGAATGAAATGTGCCGACTTGGTCAACCTGTCAACAATAACCCAAACCGCATCAACCTTCCGCAGGGTCCGAGGAAACCCAATTACGAAGTCCATAGTGATGCGCTCCCATTTCCACTCAGGTATAGACATTGCCTCATGGCCTCTGGTGCTCATACTTGAACTACTGGCAATTTAGATATCTAGCCTCTACCAGTATTGCTGCCTCAGGTCACGATACATCTTCGTAGCACCAGGATGAATACAATACCGGGAACTTTGTGCCTCCTCTAGAATCCTCTCCCTCAGACGGTCAACATTAGGAACACATAAGCGACCACGAAGTCTCCGAACACCATCCTTGCCCATAGAAACCTCCTTGGCACCACCCTGTAACACTGTCTCCCAGAGAACTGCCAAGTGCGGATCATCAAACTGCCGAGCCTTGATCTCCCTAATAATGAAAACTGAGCAACAACACGTGCAAGAACTCGGCTGGTCTATGAAAGGTCCAACCTCACCAGGCGATTAGCCAAGGACTGAATGTCCAAAGCTAGAGGTCTCTCCTCTGCTGAAACGAAAGCCAAGCTACCCATACTCTCCGCCTTCCTGCCTAAGGCATCTTCTACCACATTCGCCGTGCCCGGATGATAAAGAATAGTAATGTCATAATCCTTCAATAACTCGAGCCATCGACGTTGCCTCAAATTAAGATCCCTCTGCATGAACAAGTGCTGCAAACTGCAGTGGTCTGTATAAACCTCACAAGGCACCCCAAACAAATAGTGCCTCCAAATCTTAAGAGCATGAACAATCGCCGCCAAATCCAAATCGTGCACAGGGTAATTCTTCTCACGAACCTTCAGCTTACGTGAATCATATGCAATAACTATCCCTTTCTGCATAAATACACATCCCAAACAAATGCGTGAAGCGTCACAATAAACTGTATACATCCCCAAACCGTAAGGGGCAACACTAGAACTTGTGATGTGGTCAAGGCTATCTTGAGCTTCTGGATCTCGCCTCACACTCATCGGACCATTACAATGGGGCACCCTTCTGGGTCAATCTAGTCAGAGGGGCTGCAATGGATGAAAAACACTCCACGAACCGGCGATAATAACTTGCCAGTCCCATGAATCTCCTGATCTCTATCGCTGAAGTAGGGCGTGGACAACTCTGAACTACCTCAATATTCTTAGGATCCACCTTGATACCCTCTCCGGATACCACGTGTCGCAAGAATGTCACAGAATCTAACCAGAACTCACACTTAGAGAACTTAGCGTACAAGTTTTGTTCTCGCAAATTCTGGGGCACCACTCTCAAATGTTGCTCGTGCTCCGTATGTTGTGTGAGTAAATCAGAATGTCATCAATGAAGACAATAACAAAAGAATCAATATAAGGCCTGAACACCCTGTTCATCAAATCCATAAATGATGCGGGGGCATTAGTCAAGCCAAAGGAGATCACCAGGAAATCATAATGACCATATCTCGTACGGAAGGCAGTCTTCGAAACGTCCGAGTCTCGAATATTCAGCTGATGGTACCCTAATCTCAAGTCAATCTTAGAAAACACCCATGCACACTAGAACTGGTCAAACAAATCATCGATACGCGGCACCCCAAAGCGATATACTCGGTCATTAAACATCCGCATAATCCCATCCTTTTTCTTCACAAATTACACTGGAGCACCCCAAAGCGATATACTCGGTCTGATAAACCCCTTAGCTAACAACTCCTCAAGCTGTTCTTTCAATTCCTTCGGAGCCATACGGTATGAGGGAATAGATATAGGCTGGGTCCCTAGAGTTAAGTCAATGAAAAAATCAATGTCACGATCCGGTGGCATGCCTGGAAGGTCTGAAGGAAATACATCAGCAAATTCTCGAACTACTGGCACTGCGAGCCAGTGCTCGCACCTGCGGAAGAGGAGCAGAAGGCCAAGGGTCGCACCTACAGAACGGACCCCGCACCTGCGGCTCCGCTTCTGCAGGAAAAGGCCCGCACCTGCAGAAACTGGGCAGCTCCTCTAAAGCCGCACCTGCGAGGCTTTGATCGCTTCTATGGTCTCGCACCTGCGGATGGTCCTTCGCAGGTGCGGTTGCACCAGATCTGATGCACCATCAGCTCTTTTAGAGTTTGGTTTGCCTCGCGCAATGTCCGAATGGCATCCGGGCCCACCTGAGGCCCCGTCCAAATATACCGACAAGTTTTAAATCATAATACGGACTCGCTAGAGCCTTCAGAACGTCCGAAACAACACTAAATCTAAGAATCATACCCCAAAACTAAATTGAATCAAACTTTGAACTTCAAGTTCTTGAATTCACTTTCAACATGCCGAAACATACCTATACTACTCGGAATGACACCAAATTTTCGAGCAATTCATAAATGACATGACAAAACTATTCCCGGTCTCTAAATTCCGTTCAGACCTTGATAACACAAAAACACGTTCTAAACCCCAATTTTTGAATTTAAGGAATAATATTTCACTATTTGGCGCCGAAATGCTCCCTGGGTCATCTTAAACCCGTTCCGAACATACGCCAAAGTCCAAAATTATCATACGAACCTACTAGAACTTTCAAATCTCGATTCTGGGATCGTTTACTAAAAATGTTGACCGAAGTCAAACTTGGCCTTTAAAGCCAACCTTAAGGAACTAAGTGTTCCTATACCACCCGAAACTCCTCCAAATCCCGAACCAACCATTCCCGCACGTTATAAATCAGTAAAAGCAAATACACAAAGTCTCATTTAGGGGCACGGGGTTCTAGAAAACCAAAAGACCGGTTGAGTTGTTATACTTATGTTGCATCATTTCTTTGATGGAATTTGATTTCTGTTTCTGTATTAGACAAGTTTGATTATTTTTATTTATTTGGAAAAAAAATTAATCCCTTTCATAATTCACAATTGGTTAGTCTCGGTTCTTTATCAGGTTACAATAATCTATATTTACTTGATATGATTATTTTGTTCAATGATTCTTGCATGTTAATATAACTGGTAATAAGGGTAAATTAACCATCCATTAGACAACTTCTTTATGGCACGAGAGATTGGATCATATCTCTAAAGGAAAATTAAGAGACTTTTGTCTAATAATATTTTTTATCCCCTCAATTTTTTGGAATTTTAATCCTACTACTAAGGCTACTTTTTCCAACAATATGATATTATTTGAGAATGTTGAGTTTGCGGGGGGAGAGAGAGTTAAGGACTTCATCTTTGAAGAACATAATTATATTTCTCTAACTGCTATTGTTAACGCCGAGGAACAAGTTTCTATAGCTGATATCATTCAAGAAGAAAATTCAGATCAAAGACAATATTATTCAACCCGTCTTTCAAGAAGCAATTCCCAAAGAACAAACTCTACAACCTCAAGAATAGATTTCAATAAAGAAAATCATCTATAGACTTAAGAAAATGTCTCATTAATAGTATTACTAATTTCATCAAGTTATTGTCTTATTTGGTTTCGAGATAAATCTTGTTAATTATTTTGTACACCACAAGTTTAGTGGGAGTAAGTATATTTTTTATTGTCAGATCTATGATCAACTTTGTACGCATCTGCATATCTCATTTATTTCAGGGATGTTGGGAAAATTTATAAATAATTTATAAACTTATCTTCTGAAAGTAGTTTAAAGGTTCAAAAGGTAATTACAAAGAACAAATATTTTACTCTCACATAAAGAAAGTCGAAAAAATTACAGATAATCAGGTATTCAGATATCGACTCCACTAGATGTTGATATAATATGACATACTTGGTTGATGAGATATAAGGAAGAGTGTTAAACAACCACTCATAGCTCTTTTAACCATGGTAGTTAATTTATAACATATTATGTAGCATATGCTTATGGAACATGAATACAAAATTTTATTACTGGCTGCAAGTTTATGGATAAAGTTGAAAGCACACTTGAGTTACTTTGTGACAATAAGTTAGTAGTCTTGTATTCCAGTAACAATAGGAGTTCAGTAAAAGTCAAAGCACATTGACATAAAGTTTCTGGTTGTTAAAGAAAGAGTTCAGAGTGATTAGGTGTTTATATATTGGTACAAACTCCATGGTTGTGGATCCACTTACTAAGGGACTACCACCCAAGGTTTTCATGAGCATATTGCTCGTATTGGTGTCATGTCATTTGAGGATATTCAATTTCAGTGGGAGTTTATAACCTCTTAAATGTTCTTCATGGACACAATTCGATTTCAGTTTAAGGTTTCAGGTAGTGATTTCAATTTAAGGATATTTGAGGTTATTTATGTAGAAATAAAATATTCAGGTTATTTTTCGCTCTAACTTATTTTTTTAGTTGGACCAGTTGAAAATACGCATGCTTGGATCACATTGCATGTAATTTTCATGCTACACATCCATACTTGATCTATGTCATTTGGTTATGTTGGTAGTCATTATCAAGGAAGGTTTAGTTACACTCAATGTAACGAAAGTCGCCTTGGTTCAATATTGGCATGATTGGTGGACGAGATTGTTCGGAAGTACTTTGATTTATGATAGCAAATATTTTGAGCTCATAAGGTGACTTACAATTATAGAGTTATATGTGTAGTCCAAGTGGGAGATTTTTAGAACTTTTTAAGGACTTGCACATATATGGTATTAAGAATAATTGTATGTTGGTTGCTATGATTAGATATTGACCCAAATTAAAAGTGATTTGCTAAGGTTTAAAGTTAAGTGGGTCTATAAGACACCTCCTAATGTATGGGGTCTGATGTGTAGATACCCGGATGTAATTTCTAATTAAATGATAGTCTAAATTAGAATTACATAAACTTGTGCACCTATTAATAGGGTTATGGTCCCCAAATCAGACGCAAGGTTTTCTTTTTAGCATCCCATTGTCAGAAAGACTATTACGGCTTACGTCTTAGTTTAGAAGACTAATAACTTGCAAGACAAAGCATTTCATCTTCTCTCATGGATTCAGGTACGCTTCCGCATTAAGTTTTAATTCTTGATGATTTAACATGATAGCTCTTGGGTAAAAGATGAAGGATTTCATATTTAAAGTAATTTTAGTTCTAACAAATACTTCTTAGGCCGCCCTCCACCTATTCTCGTATCCTCCAAAACCAACCGCTCACACCTCCTTACCAGGGCATCTGGGCTTCTCCTCCGTACGTGCCCGAATCATCTAAGCCTCGCTTCATGCATCTTGTCATCCATAGGAGTTACGCCCACCTTCTCCTGAATATCGCATCCTAATCTTATTCATCCTAGTGTGTCCGTACATCCACCTCAACATCATCATTTATGCTATTTTCATCTTCTGGATATGTAAGTGCTTAACTGTCCAACACTCAGCCCCATACAACATGGCCGGTCTAACCACCGCTCTATAAAATTACCTTTGATTGACAGAGGCACTTTCCTATCACACAGTACTCCAGATGCTAGTCTCGATTGCATCCACCCCACCCCTATACAGTGTGCAACATCCTCGCCTATCTCTCCATCCTCCTGGATAACCGACCCAAGGTACATGAAACTACCTCTCTTGGGAATTACCTATGATTCAAGCCTCACTTCCGTGCCCACTTCAACTTGAAACCCTCAGACTCAAGGGTCTGTCTCAAAACCTCCAACCTCTTGTTAACGCAGCCTCGCGTCTCATCGATCAAAACTATGTCATCAACGAATGACATACACCATTGCGCCTACCCTTGAATGTGGCGTGTCACTGCGTCCATGTCCAAGGCAAATAAGAACAGGATGAGCGCAGATCCTTGGTGTAACCTCATAACAACCGAAGTTTCCTCCCACTCTCCTAACCCGAGTCTAATTCCATTATACATGTCCTTAATTGCCCTAATGCAGGCAACCAAAATACCCTTAGCCTCCAAGCATCTCCAAAGAACCTCTCTAGGGACCTTGTCATACGCTTTCTCCAGGTTAATAAACACCATGGGAAAATTCTTATTCCTATCCTTGTACTGCTCCACCAACCTCCTAATAAGGTGGATAAATTTCATAGTCTAACGAACCAACATGAACCCAAACTGGTTTTCAGATATAGACACCGTCCTCCTCACCCTCACTCCTACCATTCTCTCCAAGACTTTCATGGTATGACTTAGTAAGTTGATACATCTATAGTTATAATTACAACTCTAGATATCATGTTTGTTATTTTACAACGAAACATCGTGATCTATCTCCACTCATCTTGTATCCTCTTCGTCCTGAAAATAATATTAAACAGACCAGCTAACCACACCACGCCTGCTCTACCTACACACCTCCAAAATTCTACCAGAATTTTGTCTGGTCCGATAGCTCTACCCTTCCTCATCTTATGCATAGCTCCCACGACCTCCCCGACCTTAATGCGCCTGCAGTACCTAAAGTCTCGGTGTCCTCGATGTTCCCCAATTCACCTAGCACAGTGTCTCGATCCCCCTCTTCATTTAGAAGTCTATGAAAGTAAGTCTACCATCTTGTTTTAATCTGCACCTCTCCCATTAATACTCTATCGTCCTCATTTTTGATGCACGTCACATGGTCTAGATCCCGAGCCTTTCTATCTCTCGTCTTGTCCAGTCAGAATAAATTCTTCTCCCCGCCTTTGTCCTCCAGTTCCTCGTACAGACGAACAAATGCCACAGTCTTAGCCTCCATGACCGCCAACTTCGCCTCCTTCCTAGCTACCTTATACTTCTTTCTATTCGCTATCCTCTCCTCCTCGCCTGTGCTCCCTACTAACTTCAGGTATGCCACCTTCCTCGCTTCCACTATACCTTGGACCACTTTATTCCACCACTAGTCGCCTTTGTGCCAGCCAGACAAACCCTTTGAGACCCCTAAACCTCTCTCGCTGCCTTCCTTATACATCTCGCCTTCATCGTCCACATAGAGCTCGCGTCCTGACTACTCCTCCAGGCTCCTATATCTGATAACCTCCCCTCCAACTCCTAGGCTTTATTCTTGGTCAAGGATCCCCCTCTGATCCTTGGTTGACGTCGTACACACCTCTTCTTCCTCTTTATCATGATATTGGTGTCTATCACCAAGAGCCTATGTTGTGTGGCGAGGGTCTCACCCGGTATAACCTTGCAATCCCTGCACAACCCTCTATCACATCTTCTAAGGGGGAGATAACTAATATGTGTCTTTACCACCGCACTTTGGAAAGTAACCAAATGCTCCTCCCTCTTTTGAAAACTAGAGTTCGCAATCACCAGCTCAAAAGCCTTAGTGAAATCCATCAGCGAAGTACCTCTTCTGTTCCTATCCCCAAAACCGAAACCGCCATGCACCTCGCCATGGCAGCCAACACTTGACGCAATATGACCATTGAAATCCCCTTCTATAAATAACCTCTCGGAAGGTGGAATACCACACACATTCTCATCCAATCCCTCCCAAAAGTGCCTATTAACCTCCTCATCCAAGCCCGCTTGCGGGCACATAAGTGCTACCGACATTGGTGGTGTGCTCTCCGACCACTAACTTGATAGTTATTAGTCTATCATTCACCCACCTGACCTCTACTACAGACTCTCTAAGATCCCCACTAAAATATCCACTCCATTCTTACCCTTCAAAACTCCAGAGTACCACAGCTTATACCCGCCCGTATCCCTCGCCTTCGATCCTGCCCACCTAATCTCTTGGACACACACTATATTGACCTTTCTCTTCTGGATAATCTGCGCCAACTATATAGACTTACCTGTCAAAGTACCCATGTTCCATGATCCAATTCTCAATCTACTGGCTCCCTTTCCCGTCCCACCCCTGACCCCTGGCCCACCCCACCTTTCCCGCACTTAAACTATATCAGAATAATTTTCTCTAGCAATATTTTTCTGAAATGTGAAGCAACAATGTTGTCCCATCTGCACGATATGACCAGCCAAGCCATTAACTATAATTAAATTACGATAAAATACGTGCGCTCAGGTCCTTTGCAGCTTCTCTATTGGTAACAAGAAGAAAGAGAAACAAATCATTTGAAAATAAATGTACTCGCATTTAAATAATCAAATGTAAGAAAGCATTAGTAATATATTTAGATATTAATTAATTATAATTTAGTGATTCATGTAAAAAGATCAACAACTCTATACAGATGAACCATACCGAGTTAATTCGTAACTGTATACGTCCATGATCAACTGAAAGTTCGGCCAATAATCAACAAGATCCTATTTGAACACTGTAGTGCATTTTGGAATCAAACTTTCAGTAAAAGATTTATGAAAATGTTAGCTAAATTGCTAGAAATACATTTACTTTTTTAGATGTTTTGATTTGATTAGTCGTACTTATTCAAAGATTTCCATAATCAGCAGGATATGTTGAATGTAGAAATGACAAATAGAGCATGTTGGGGTGGAGCAGGGTGAATGAATTTCCTAACATAATTTTAACTGACACTACCCTGCTTCGCTGAATTATATCTTATCCAAATTTTACCTTCTCCCTCATCTCAAAAATTTGAGGAAGAAAACTAAAACCAACAATATTTACTCTTATTTTAGTATTTATCTTTAATATGTTTGACAACATGATTTTCTCAAATTGGTGATCAACAGATATTCAATATGAAAAACATTCGTAAAAATATTGCATAATCTTTTCATAGTTCAACTAGGTCGCAAGTCACAACCATTTTGACCATGTAGTAGCTACATACCACAGCGGCACAGGTCGTAAGTCAAAAGTCACGAATTCAGTCCTACTCTTACTTTCCCTAAAATGCATTTTATATAACGTAATTTAAATTAAATGAGCACAAATTCACAACTGTAATTCGAACTATGCATTTTACTAATAATGATAGTGGATGAAATATACTGATATGATGTCAGACATTTAAGAACATATTAAAATGAAAAGTGTTATACAAATTGAGATTAAGATGATACTATCATAGTAGCAGTATGTTTTTCCCAATTTTTTGTTTGTTCCTTTCTTGGATGAGCTCTCTTTTGGGTGGAGGATAAACTTGTGAGAAAAGAGGATGAGTTAGGAAGCAAGAGCGTGGCTTGCATTACAAGAGAAGCATGTGGCTAGCAATAATATTAAATGGAGACACTAATTAAGGCTAAGCCTTCTATTATTGAAATGAATCTACAAACTTTATTTTGCACATTTCTTGATCTATCAAAGCTTATTCGGGAGTGTTAATACGTCCATATTACTTTGAATACATTAAAGTGCTTCAATAATTTGAACAAATTTTTCACTACTTTGATAATCTGGCAATTCGGGTTGTGTTTACCAGGGGCAAGACTTCTATGAAACGTGAACCAAGGCAAACATTGAATGGATGGTGTGGAAGACGGGAGGCGGCACTGAATATCTACTTGCCTTCCGGATATAGCTATTACTTGTACTCGATAGTTTTAGATTCGAATTCTGTTTATGTACATTCCAAACAGATGTTGTATTTATTTTCATACCAACTTTGTAAATTAAGTCTTATTGCCTCATGACTTGTACTACCAATCCTTGGGTTATTGTATATAAACTCTGTTATTTCACTTATATATCTCTTATTATTTTTATTAGAATTGTGTTGACTGTTATTTGACTTACCTAGCGGGTTGGGTTATGTGTCATCACGACTAAGATAATTTTGGATCATGACTAGTTGGTATCAGAGCTCTAGGTTCATAGGTTCTACGAGTTAAGGGTGGACATAAAATACGAAAAACCGAATTCAGAACCGAACAAAACCGAATTAATTTGGTATTTCAGTTTTCAGGTTTTTTTGTATTTCGGTATATTTTTGTATAAAAGTTACGGTATTTCGATATTTCGGTACGATATACGATATTGAGTTTTTGATATTTCGTTATATCGAAATACCGAAATATTTAAGTGCAAGCCCAACTATATTTTTATTTTTTCAGCCCAATAACTAGCCTAAGCCCAACACCCCAAGTCCCCATTCCCTAATCCGTTAGCGCTGAAGCAGACTTACAGACACTACCTGCTTACCCCCACTCCCTTTTCCATTGCCTAACCCATTTCTATTTGTCATCTTCTTCATTAGGGTAATTGTGGTGTATATCAAAAGTACTATTGTTGCTTGAAAAGAGGATAGTGAGGCCGACATTGAGACAAAGAAAGAATGTGACTGAAAAAATCACAAACTTTATTAAGTTGAAAAATTATATGTGTATTTGACGATCTTCTTCTCTTAAAGATTTAAATCTTTTGTTGAACTTGTCTATGTACACTTGCAGAATCAACTGATGTTCTTGATTTTGAGCTTGTGCTTCTTCAGTCATTACTTTGAGTTTTTGAATTTGTCGTTGGATTAGCACACCAGTTTCGTTATCCACTCCATTGTACAACAATTATTTATTCTTTTAATGCATAAAACTGAAACCGTACCGAACCGAAATAAGAAATACCGAATCGTCCCGAACTACTTTAGTATGTTTTTGGGCATACACAATTGATAAATCGAACACCGAAATATCAAATCGAAGTACCGAATACCCACCCCCACTACGACTCATGAGTAAGTGTCTAGTAGAGTTCTGTAGATCGGTATGATGACGTCCATACCTATCTTCCAGAGGCTACAAGGCCTGTAGGAAAATTTTCCATATTTCTTTTCTTATCGTGTGGTATTGATTTAGCTTGAGGTGTATCTCTTTTAATTCCTTCCATCCACTCGTATGTATGTTGAGAACACGGAATTCGCTATCTATCAACAACTTGTGATGTCATGGATGAGGAGCGAGGTGTTCTCTGTGTGGTGAAGATAGGCCAGTCTGGAGGACTTGAGGCTAGGTTCAGACCCCAACTTGGGCTCAATGGTGTCAGTTGTGCGAGTATGTGCTTTTGGACTTATATATACGGTAGCGTCCCTAGGAGTGAGATTGATGGCTTAATGAGTGGTTGTATAGCTATATGATGAGTGTTATATGATTGCGAAATGTGCGTAAATGGTTGGATATGATGAGAAGAATTTTTCTTGGGATGTGAAAGGACTATGGATGCTCCAATTCTATCTTCATGTGTTGTACAATTTAGAGTTTTGAATGTTTTGAGTGATCTTTCATGTTGTTCATTTGTGGAATGAATTAGAATCTTATGTCTTGTTGACGAGTTCAAACTAATGAGGATTAACGGATTGCATAGTGGTTGTGGCTATGAAAGGGCATAGAGAGATGCCAGTTTGAGGCTAAGCTAGGGGGTTAACTTCCTGTGGGATGTACTGAGGTTGTGTGATCCTTATCATGTTTCTGTGAAGATTTTTCTTTCTACCCAGTGGGATGTGTGTGAATGCAAGATGATGTATATGTGCTTAGTAGAAGATTTGAGGTATTCTATGGCTGGTGCTACATGAGCATATGAAGGATTTAGTTGAATTGTAGTGCAGGATTATGGCAGTTATGGAGTAAGGATATTGTGAGTTATCAAATGTTATGTTCTATGGCTTCGAGCTATGTGAGGGAGTCTGCTATTAACGATCAGATTGCATAGTCATGTATTATATTAGTTTTGATCTGAGGCATACTTATGGATCGGTTATGACTTCAAGAGGTTGATTTTGAGAATGACTCAAGTAAGGAAATTTTTAGATGCATGATGTATTACACTTTATAGATATATGGAAATCTTTGAGTGATTATGATTTGTTATTTGTGGTGGACGTAGTGCAAGGAGAAGGGATTCCCTCGGCTTCTTAAAGCTGGGGGTTACTTCTTTAGGTGTTTGTGTGCTAATGGAGAACAAGTCGTTCGGCTCATTTCGGCGGAGCATTGGAGATTAGAGCATAGTGGATGCCTCTCGAGAAAGTTTTAATGAGTTCAAGATTCATATGTGGTATTTGAGGATTTCCCGGATTTGTAAATGGCTAAGATTAGAGATTTGCATTGGATAGTGTCGGGCCTTGCGGTATTTCTGTATCATTATGGATTCTAAATTTTAGTATAAAATAGGTCAAGGAAAAAAATTCAGATTCATAGAAGTTCTCTTCAAAATGGGCAATTCAGTTATGGTACTATTGGGTGCTAAAGAGGGAATATTGTAGCTTATGGGCTTTAGGACGACATGGTTTCATGATAAAATATCTTGTGGTGAGCTCTGGGTTAAAGATCGTAGTGTACTGGCTAGTAGAAATGTTAACTTGAAGGCAAGTTGAAAGGAACTCGAATAAATAGGTCAGCTTGGTAGTGATTGGTTAGTATAGTAAGAAGTGATCGATTCCATTGGTGGCGAGACTCTACAAGAATTTTGTGGCATTACATTTGGGCTTGGTGACCTGCGTGGCTGGGTTTAGTTAGAGAGATCCAGTTCTGATGTCTTGGTTATATGCAAAGGGGTTTCGAAGAGTTCTCTATGGTTTCGACCACGACTTGGGATGGATATCTTTGATAGGCATGAGGAGTATTTTGCATGTTTTGAATTTTTTCCTCTTAAATGTGGGTCAAGGGAAGGGTTCTGGCCGATGGAGTATGTATCCACCTTGTTATTTAGACTTGATAATAGGGTTCTCGTGTTTTCGTATGATGGCATAATGGATATGGTGCAACATATGGGATTGAGGTTTGCATGTATGAGGTTGCAATTCCGTTCGAAAGGAAGGTCATGAGTTATAGATAGTGTGGATGGTTTTAGATGTTTAGAAGAATGTTGGAACTATCTGGTATCACCTGAGAAGGGTGCACATTTCAGAAGGCGCACTGTGTTTTGACTTGTGGATGCTTGACTGGTATTACGGTAATCGCCTCGTTGATCGACTGTTGATTTTTAGATTTTGCTATGTGGCACGGAAGAATTATGGGAAAATTTCTCGTGAGATGATTTTGTACGAGTGATGTTTCAGTCATTTGAGTGGTCGAGTTGGGATCAGATATGGAGATTTTTTTATTCTTAGGGTTTGGAGACTAGGAGTTCTCAGAGGTGGAGTATTCCTTGGTTGTGGATTTGGAAGATAGTTAAGAGTTGGACGGTTGATTGTATGTGTTATGGATAGGTTATTATGGACTTTTTAGAGGTTATCTACCTATTTTGGGAGGATCAAAGTTAATCTGGAGGCCACTGGTAGGCCTAGTGAGAATGTGTATTCTATATCTAGTCGAATTTTTTCACTCAGCACAACTGTTGTTATGGGGTTTGTAATCGGTTCGAGTTGATCTTATTCGTGTCCTAATATGTTCCATGTGTTACTCTCTTATGCTATGATGGGTCGTAAGAATGTTGACTATTTACACACATTATGTGATTCTTTGGGCCTTGTGGACGAATTCGAGCGAGATAGTTCTTGGGTGTTGAATGGTTGATTCCGCCTTGATTTTGGTCTTCCTATTTGTCGTATGTGGTGCTATCTATTTCTCCTTGGTTATGGTCATGAACTTTACGTGTTTGTTGTTAATATGCATACGACTGTTGATTGTAAGCATCATGGCTCGAGATATTCCATGTAGACCCTTGTGTTTGGTTGTGTCAAGCCTCACATCGACGTTATGTTAGGATATGATCGTTCGTACTTATTTCGTGTGTGTTGTTTCTTATCTGTGATATGGTTTCATAGCTTTGCTCTTTGTGGTGGTAGCTGTGAGCTTGAGAAACAGTTCTCTCATTTGGTTCTTCTTTCACCATTGGTTACATTCAAGTTGTTGTCTATTTGGTACACAGATTGCATGATATATGGCTCTAGGTAATATTGGTGTGGCATGTCGGTCAAGCAACTTGTACTGTATGAGATGAGATTTTGGGCATGGAATTAGTACTATCGGATTTGGTTAAGGTATTTTTGGGAAAATAATGTCAGAAGTCATATTGTAATTTGACAATGGTTCTTATCGGGTGAGAGAGCTCCACAACTTGTTGATCTGATGAGTGCTTATGAGTATCTGCATGTTTCTTCCACCATTCGCAGTGTACGAAGGTTCATAACAAGGTTTTAGTTGATATGAGGTATGTCGCCAATACCAAATTTATTATTGAGCAGCTATTGTGGGCAGAAGGTATTGCTTTGGGCATATGGGCAATGGGTTACATTGTGTGGTTATATCTTGGGAACATATTCATGATTTGCTAAAACTTGTTGAGATTGATGTAATGTGTCTACACGAGAATCAGATCATATCAGGAGTTTTGAATGTTGGAATTTAGTTCTAAGGTTGATGGATCAAGGTTGAAGAAAGAATCTTCAGATGGGATTGTGCTAATGGGCTTTTTGGATTGCGCAACGAGGGATCACCTTCCTGTACATGTATGGTGAGTTTATACAGTGATATCATGACTTTGGAACGACTCTAGCACGTTCGAGGATGAATGCATGTTTAAGTGGGGAGAATGTCATGACTAACGGTCGTTTTGAGCTTTAGCATTTCGTTCAGCGGTTTGAGGTTTTGAGTATCTTCATATGATGTATCATGACTTGTGTGTATGGTTGGTTTCGATGTTCGAGAGATTCAGGATTTGATTTGAAAGAGATATTTGGAAGCTTTAAGTTGAATAGTTGACTAAGATTTGACTTTTTTGGAAACCGGTATCGGATTCGTGTTTTAATGATTCCATTAGGTTCTCGGGATTTTGAGTTCGCTTTCTTCACTTTTTGAGTTTTTGGAGCACAAGTAAGACAATTTGGAGGAGTTAAATACCCGAATATTGAGGGTAAGTAATTTTATATTTGTTTTGATTATATATTTTATTTTTTCATGGATTATTACACCTAAACTAGGATTTGAATAGAAGAAATTTGGGGGGTGGGGGTGGGGGTTGACTTGAACTTAAGAGAATGAATTTTGGGGTTTTGAACATCAAATTGTGGTTGGATTTGAAAACCAATTATATATTTTGACTTGTATTCGAATAGGTTGTCAGAATTTGTGAGTTTTGACATGTTTCGGGGTGCGGGCCCGGGGTTAACCTTTTGGTTGACTTTGAGTATTTGATTAATGATTCGACCTTTATTGTTTAAGTTTGATTCCTATGGCGTTATTTGATATTTTTGAGCTGCTTTTGGCTATTTTTGAGCCATTGAGAGGTTGATTCATGCGGGATGGCGCTTCTAGAGTATCAATTTTGCTTGCTTGAGGTAAATATTTTACCTAAACTTGGATGAGGCACTAGTTGCCTGAGTTATTTGTGATAGCTAAGTGCTATGGGTGGCACATATGTGTGGGGTTGATCCGATGTGCGTGCATCGGGGTATTTTTAATGTTCGAGGTAGTATTTAGGTTATGATATAACTTTGATTAATTGCTAAGCTTCATGGTGTGATGATTCTTATATTTGTATTCCTATTGCAAGCTATTTGAGCCATGTTTGAGGTTACATAAAGGTTAATCTCCTGATTGAACCTGATAATGGCTACTTTTTTTTGTGAATTTGTTGCTTTGAGCTATGATATCAAACCTTGCACATGCATACACCTTGGCCTGCCACTTATACTAGTCGAGGAGTATAAAATTGGTGTTCTTTGATCATGCACATGTATTCTTGTATATCTTCATTCTGTGTCATGTGGATTGGACTGGTACCATGTGACCATGACAGGCGAATTATGATATTAAGCTTGTGACCATGCCGGCAGATTGTGATATTGATCTTGCGACCACGCCGGACGAATATGTGATATTGAGCCTATGACCACACCGGGCGAATTGTGATAGTGAGCCTGTGATCATGTTGTGCGGATTGCACGTGACTACATCGTGCAACGTATGGATATGGATCTATCTCCCTAGGGTCACCCTATCATGTGTCTTCTTGATGGTGTACACGTGGTTTGTGAGAAACCGATAAGTTTTTGGTAGATGTGGGCCTTGGGAATGCTGATAAGTGGTTTGGTTCGGTTATTGAGATTCTGATGTGGGCCTTAAAGTCGTGTTGTGATTTCTATTTGGATCGGGTTGTGCGCTGCAAAGGATTGATATTTGGTTATTGCATTTCATCTTTACTTGTAATTTTCTTTGGTTGTTTACCTGATATATTTTCATATCTTCCTTATATTGTGTGCACGAAGGTGGTTTTATCTATGACTTCTTGATTTGATCATATTTTGTTCTGTACTTGTTGGATTTATGAATTATACAGGTGATTGGCAAGTATCATTTATAATTCTTGCTTCTATTACCCCTCTGGGTTTAGTTATGATACTTGTTGAGTACATGGATTGGTTGTACTCATACTACACTTTTGCACATTGCGTGCACATTTTGGGCTGAGATGATGTGGACGACGGGAGCTGGCACTGAAGATCTACCTACCTTCCAGATGTAGCTACCACTTGTCCTCAATAGTTTTAGATTCGAATTCTGTTTATGTACATTCCAAATAAATGTTGTATTTATTTTCATAACAACTTTGTAAATCTAAGTCTTAGTGGCTCATGTATTGTAGTACCAAACTTTGGGTTATTGTATGGAAATTTAGTTATTTCACTTAGATATCTCTTGTTATTTTAATTAGAAATGTGTTGACTGTTATTTGACTTACCTAGCGGGTTGAGTTAGGTGTCATCACGACTAGAAGGATTTTGATTCGTGGCAAAACAAATAAGGAAACCAAATCATAAAAGGATTCTTTTTTAAATCGATTTGTTAAGGTTTCAGAGCATAAATTGGAGGGGATTTCGTCCAAACTCATGTGTATATAAAGCATTGCGTTGCTGTTATATTCTCGAATGTTGCTCTACAAAAATATAGAGAATCATCTAAGGAAAATAACATTCATAGCAAGAAGGTTCTTTCAAGATATCAAGCTTCACAACTGACGAACCTTGTCTAGAAGATGAAGTTGTTTTAGTTCTTTAATTGCTGAGTCTTGATTCATTGTACTTAAACTGTAACCTATTTTTCTTTTGAGAAGTGTAATAGCAGGTGATCAAATTCTGAAGAGTTTGTTTTTGCTTTTGAAGATAAAGTTAGTTAAGAGAGGGGTAGCTACAATTGTATTGATTGTACGAGAACGATACTTGATTTAGTCTCCTTGATTATAGAGTTGTAACCTAAGCTTAGCTACAATTGGGCTGATTGTAGGGGTAGGGTACTAGAGTTAGTCCCCTTGGTTATTGAGTTTTAACTTAAATTTCTCATTGAAGTTAGTTATGTTTTGAAGGCAAATCCTATGAGGGTACGTCGTGGTTTTTACTTCCTTGAGCAAGAAATATTATTGTATCTTTAAATTTTGCACTTTATTAACTATTTATGTCTGAATCAGGTACGTCAAAGAACCAGGTTATTTGACTCGCGGAAATTGGGTACGACATAATTTATCCCTCCCCCCTCTTGTGTCTAGGTACATCCTAAAATAATAATTGGTAGTAGAGCAGGTTCTTTCAACTGAAGTCTAACACCTTGAAAGGATCCAAGATGGCTACACCTTCAGGCATTCAAGAAGGACAATCAACCATAAGGCCACCATTATTCAATAGAAAATACTATGGATGTTACGAAGAAAGATGAGATTTTCTAGAAAGCAAAGTTTTCGAAATGGTTGAGAGACATCCAAAAGTTCCCATGGCAAAAGACGATAAAGGTTAAGTAATTGGCCTTAAAACCAGGTAGCAATATACTAGTGAAGATGTCAAAGTTGTTTAAAAGAATTTCGAGGCCAAAGAGATCTTAATCTGCGACATTGGACTTTACGAGCACAATTGGATTTCTGCGTGCACTAATGCTAAGAAAATCTGGAACACTTTACAAATTTCTCATGAATGTACGAGTCAAGTTAAACAGTCTAAGATTGATATGATCACAAGGCAATATGAACATTTCAAGATAAAAGAGCGGGAAACTATCTAGGAGATGAATACTCTGTTAACATTAATCATAAACAAATTAATTCACTTGGATAAATTATCCCATACATAAAGTGGTAAGAAATATCTTAAGTATATTGTCACTTTCTTGGGATATCAAGGTTAATGCAATCACTGAAGCAAGAAATCTAAATACAATGACTGTGGATGACCTTATTGGAAATCTGCAAACACATGAGCTGAAGTTCTATTAAGATCAGCAGATGACTGAACCTCATAAGGATAAGAACCTAGTTCTTAAGGACACCAATAAAACTGGCGATGATGATATGGCACTACTGACACGTAGGTTCCAAAAGATTATAAGCAAAGTGAGTTCTTGGAAAAAAGGATAGCACCTTCAAATCAAAGGTTCTAGAGAGGAGCAATTCTGATGTGTGTTACAAGTGTAGAAGCCTTGATCATTTTGTTAGGGATTGTTCAATACGGGAGATTGAGTGGAAAAGGAATAATCCTCATAAAGTAAAAGGGCAGAAGAAGGACCAGGTTCTTGATCAAAATATGCAGAAGAGGACATCATATAAGATTGTGAAAACCACACCAGTTGTCATAAAAAATACCTCCACTGGCGAATCTAATGATGAAAGCGAGGAGGAAGATCAATCCATGATAGCCCTAGATGGTTCCAACTCATATAATGAAAACATCCTTTCATTTATGGAAAATTCAGAAATGGAAGATGATCAAGCTAAGGTAAATTTTTTTATCTCAAAGAAAAGGTCCATACTTACTCTTAAAGTAAAATAGTTTCTTTGTCTAATGTCTTGATTGAGGCATAACATAGTCTCTATGCTGAAAAGAACAACTCATAAATGAATATGCTTCTCTTAAGTTTAATAACAAAGTCCTAGAGCTAAGTAAGAAAACGTGGAAAGAACTATTAAAAATCTAAAGGACTAGGTTCTTACTCTAGGTAATGAAAAATCAATCTTAGATATTGAAAATAAAATTTTTCTTGATGCATCTTCTAAATGGAAGAGTCATGCTGGGGATATTCAGCAAAAACTAGAGAATGAATTGAAAAAGGTAAATAATGATCTTGATGTTGAGCATGAAAAATGAAGGTTGCTTCAGTGTATACGGTCAAAATCGAGTTCACCCAATTCTGCTGATTAACCAAGACCAGGATGGTGGGCGAGGATCGGCTATGTGTTATATCAGACCAAGACATGAAGGTGCGGCACCAAGCTCGGGATTCGAAGTACCAATCGAGATCAATACTAGTAAAGATCAAGACCAAACGGGATAGACATCGAGCAATACTGAAGATAGCCTACTAATGGAAAGCCAAGATATCCATGGCCGGTTGAGGATCGTGGGAAAAATCTCGGCATGAATCAAATCAAGAACGATTATTTAGCCAATCATCTTTCTGTATTTAGAATTGTACCATAAGTAGAATTTCTCTACCATATAAAGGGGGGTTCTAATCATTTGTAATCATCCAATTCTCGCATAACAAAGCAATACAATACTCTTTTCTCTCTTAAACTCTCTTGTTCTTCAATTCGATTCATATTTCTTAACTATATTCTTAGCCGATTTGAGGGCGATCTAGCTCGAGTGACAAGTTGCAATTTATACTGGTTTGCTTTATGTTTCAGTCAATATTAACATTAGTTATCGTATTTATCAATTTGTACTAGGTGAAATCACATATTCTTAATACCACTTATAAATTTAATTGTTATCCGATTTTTAAGAGTAAACAGTTTGGCACCCACCACGGGGCTAAGGATAGTAGTGATTGCTTGGTATTAATTCTCATAACACACATTGCTTTACGCTTGTTCTCGTATGTGTTTTTGATGATCAACATGTCGAACTCTCATATAGTACCCACACACGCCGATAATGGCCTTGGCTCTCATGGGGAAAACGACAATATAGCCGCCCCAGGAATTGAAGTACCTCAGGCTGACCTCGAGGGAGTACCGGTTGCAGAACCCATCGACGTCAGTTCTCATGTTGCCTGAATGCGAATCTGGGTCGACCCCGAAAATAACATACGCAGATATGTTCGACCAGCCGGTCAGAAAGTGCAGGGCGCCGAAGATAGCGGAGTCAACCTTCAATTAATATTTGAAATGTTGCAGGATCAACAAGATGCCATAGCAGAACTCTAAAATCAGAACTACGCACCAAGTAGGGCCGAGCCCGAGCCCCTACTAGAAGTTGTTCACAGGGTCGAACCAGTACCAGAGAGGTCAAACATGAATGAATCGGGGACTGACCCATCTATTATGAAAATAATAGAGGAGCTCACGAGGGAATTGAATCAAGGGAGAAGAAGATTCAAGCAAATCACAAAAAATTTGAAACGTACAACTTCCGAGTTGATCAAATTCCGGGGGCACCGCCGATTCTGAAGGGTTAGGATTCGAAGAAGTTCGTGCAAAAGCCTTTCCCCCCAAGTGCAGCTCCTATTCCTATCCTAAAGAAATTTTTCATGCCGGAAATTCCCAAGTATAATGGAACCACCGATCGAGCATGTCACTTCTTATACATGCGCAATAAAGGGGAACGATTTAGAGGACAATGGGATTGAGTCCATCTGCTGAAGAAGATCAGAGAAACTTTATCAAAGGGTGAAATGATATGGTATCATAATTTACCTCCCAGGTCCATTGATTCCTTTTCCATTCTAGTAGATTCCTTCATCAAATCACACGCTGGAGCCATTATGGTCGAGACTAAGAAGTCGAACCTCTTCAAAATGTAGCAGAAAGACAACGAAATGCTCAAAGAATTCGTATCTCAGTTCCATATGGAAAATGTGGACCTACCCCCGATCGCAGATGATTGGGCCGTCCAGGCTTTTACTCAAGGGATGAACATACGATGTTTGGTGGCCTCTCAATAGTTAAATTTTTTTATCGAATCTAGCTGTGACCTGGGTCGATTTGCACAATCGGTACCAATAAAAAATCAGGGTCGAGGATGATCAGTTGGGGACTCCTTCTAGTTTCGTTTATCCAAACAGGTCCGTCGACAGAGTTCAAAGGGATATCGACGGAGAACCACGATGGAACAGAGATTGGTATCAACCATATGGTGGAGATCGGTGAAACAACGGTCCGGGACGTAACCCCATTCAAAATGATCATAGAAATGATCGAGGACAGAGCTCCTGAGGGCTGATGAGTAAGAGTGGTTTTGATAGAAATGTCGAGCCCACAGAAGCACCTCGACTATCGGAATACAACTTCAACGTTGATGCATCAGCTATTATATCGACCATTGGGTGGATCAAAGACACCAGGTTGCCCCGACCCCTACAGGCTGATTCGGCCTAGAGAAATCCTAATCAGATGTGCAAATACCATGGTACTCATGGTAATAGAATAGAGAACTACAGACATCTGAGGGATGAGATAGCCTGTTTGTTTAACGAGGGCCATCTTCTAGAATTCTTGAGCGTCTGATCTAGGATCACTTTAGAGATATGGATGCAAACAGGATTATTGAATAGGAAGAACCACAACACGTGATTCACATGATCGTCGGTGGGGTCGACATTCTACAAGGACCCGTATTCAAGCGCACGAAGGTGTCGATCACGAGGGAAAAACAAAATCGGGACTATGTACTGGAAGAGACCTTGTCTTTCAATGACGAGGATGCAAAGGGGATATCACAACCCCACAACGACACACTGGTAATATCTGTTATTATGAATAAAATTCAAGTTAAATGTGTTTTGATTGATCCAGGTAGCTCGACCAACATCATCCGATCGAGGGCCATAGAGAAGCTCGGCCTATAGGATCTAATTGTGCCCGCGACTCGGGTTCTTAATGGTTTCAACATGGCGAGTTAAACCACCAAAGGAGAAATTCTCTTGCTAGTGAACGTGGCCGGGACCATCAAAGAAACAAAGTTCCATGTGATCGAGGGTGACATGAGGTACAATGCCCTGCTCAGAAGACCTTGAATCTATAATATGATGGCAGTACCCTCGAACCTTCACCAAGTCCTGAAGTTCCCGACACCGAAGGGAGTCAAAATGGTGTATGGAAATCAACCTTGTGGCAAGGAGATGTTTGCAGTCGACACCGATCTCGGCACTATCATCAACAAAGGAACAAAATTCGAAGAGAAAACAAGAAGCCAAATAGAAATCACAGGTACCAGCCTCGACCCAATCGGAGGAGCAAAGGACAGAAGAGGATGATAAGAATTGGATTCCCCGATCGTTCATAATTCCCGATGATTCTAACGCTACAAAATCAACTGTCAAAGAGCTGGAACAAGTCATACTGATCGAGTACCTACCCGAACGAAAGCATACCTGTGCACGGGGTTAACTCCTGAGCTTAGGAAAAAAATCATTCAATTCCTTTTAGATAATATGGATTGCTTTGCTTGGTCCTCTTTCAACATGACAGGGATCCCTCCAGACATCACTACCCATCGATTAAGCTTGGACCAGAAGTTTCGCCCAGTAAAGCAAAAAAGAAGGCCCCGGTCCGAGGTTAAGCACACATTCATCAAAGACGAGGTAATCAAACAACTCAAAATAGGGTCCATTCAGGAAGTAAAATATCCCGAATGGTTAGCAAACGTAGTGGTAGTCCCTATGAAGGGTAATAAACTTAGAATGTGCATAGATTATAAAGACTTGAACAAAGCATGAACAAAGGATTTTTTTCCTTTGCCTAATATCGATCGTATGATCGATGCCACGACCGACCATGAGATTATAAATTTTCTCAATGCCTACTCCGGGTACAACCAAATACAGATAATCCCGGAGGACCAAGAAAAGATCTTGTTTCACTAAATACGGCACCTATTGTTATAATGTAATGTCGTTCGGACTAAAAAATGCTGGTGCAACTTATGAATGCCTAGTAAATTGAATGTTCGAAGAACAAATAGGAAAATCAATGGAAGTTTACATTGATGACATATTAGTTAAGTCCCTGCGAACAGAGGACCATTTGAAACATTTGCAGGAGACTTTCGATATACTGAGAAAATACAATATGAAGCTCAACCCAGAAAAGTGTGTGTTCGGGGTCGGCTCAGGCAATTTCCTTGGATTCATGGTATCTAATCGAGGGATCGAGATCAACCCCAATAAAATCAACGTATCGAGGATATCACGATTATAGATAATGTCAAGGCCCTACAAAGGCTAACAGGGCGCATAGTCACTCAAGGGTGATTTATTTCGAGGTCCTCGGATAGGAGTCACCGATTCTTCTCACTACTTAAGAAGAAGAGTAGCTTTGAATGGACTCTAGAATGCCAACAGGCATTGGAGTAACTAAACTGAAACTTATCGAGACCGCCACTGCTTCACACCCCGAAAGAGGACGAGCAACTCTACTTGTACTTAACAGTCTTGAACATAGTTGTAAGTGGAGTCCTAGTTTGAGAAGAACAAGGTACTAAATTCCTTTTTTACTATGTTAGTCAGACCTAAGGTGAGGCTGAAACCAGATATCCACTCTTATAAAAATTAGTGCTTGCTTTAATAAGATCCTCTAGGAAATTAAAACCGTATTTCCAATGTCATCCAATGTGTGTTGTAACTACCTATCCCCTTGGAAATATTTTGCACAAACTAGAACTTTCGGGTCGATTGGCCAAACAGACAGTCGAGATCAGTTGGTACAATATTGAGTACCGACCCCTAACAGCCAATGAGGAAGAGTTGAGGCCCTGATTCTAGGTCTCGAGTTGGCTAAAGGTTTTGGAGCAGAGGTCATCGAAGCAAAATGTGATTCCCTGCTCGTGGTAAACCAAGTCAACAGGACTTTCGAAGTCCGAGAAGACCGAATGCAGAGATACTTGGATAAGCTGCAGGTAACTCTACACCGATTTAAAGAATGGACCTTACAACATATACCTCGAGAACAGAACAACGAGAACAATTCTCTTACAAACTTAGGGTCATCGGTCGAAGACACTGTCGCACTAATCATGATATCGGTGATCGAAGAAGGCCACGCCGAAATAAACTCCACTAGTCTGACCTGGAACTGGAGAAAAAAGTACATAGAGTACTTAAAGAACGTGAAACTTCCGTCATGTCCGAAGGAATCGAGAGCTCTATGTACGCAGGCAGCACGATTCACTTTATCCGAGGAGGAAACGCTGTTTAGAAGGACGTTCTATGGACCATTGGTAATATGTTTAGGACCGGGAGATGCCGACTACGTCCTATGGGAAGTTAACGAAGGTACCTATGAAAATCATTTCGGTGCCAAGTCACTGGTCCACAAATTAATTATACCATGTTATTATTGGACCAACATGGAGAAAGATTCAAAGAAGTTCGTTCGAAAATGTGACAAATGTAAAAGGTACGCGTCAATGATTTATCATCCCGGAGAGCAGCTCCATTCGGTCTTATCCCCATGGCCATTCATGAAATGGGGAATGGAGATCATTCTCTTTAATCGGCTCTGGGTAAATCTCAGTTTATTTTATTTATGAATGATTATTTTTCTAAGTTGGTTGAAGCACATGCTTTCAAAAAAGTCAGAGAAAAAGAAGTCATATACTTCATTTGGGACCACATTATATGTTGATTCAGGATGCCTGCCGAGATCGTATATGATAATGGAAAGCAATTCATCGGCAGCAAAATAACTAAATTTCTCGAGGATCACAAGATCAAGAGAATTTTATCGACACCTTATCATCCCAGCGGGAGCGGATAATTATCCGACGCTAAAGGAAAGTGGAGAGACATACTTCTCGAGGTTCTTTAGGCATACCGCACAACGTCAAAGTCTACATCCCTTCCATTTTTCATTTATATTCTAAACTAACCATTGTAGGTGTTCGATCAAGAACAATGATGGATTCTTCCATACGAAGTCTTTAGGTCTGAAAGCACGTGTTACACTCTTTTTCTCTTAGACCGGTTTTGTTCCATATAGGTTTTCCGGTGAGGTTTTTAATGAGGCAACCTTTGATCGTGCTAATGTAGAATAATTCAACAGTATCCGAGGATTCTTTACAATCAACCTCGAATACTGGGGGGTATTACCCTCGGATGTCAACTTTGATGAAAGGAAAATACTCCGTGACATTAGTGTCTCGATAGTTAAATTTTTTAAGGGCCAAACGGTCGAATTAACCATGCCCATATAGGCTGCTTGATCCCTAACACCTAACATGTACGCATGTATAATCATGTATCAAGAGAAGTATTTTTCCTTGCCGATATCTCATGACTTAGAATTTTCTTTTCTACTTCAAATTTCATAGTCAGTCTATTGTGTAAACAAGCTTAAGGGCCGATCATAACTAGAGTTCAAACTACTACCCCCACGCTCGGGGAATGTTGTCTGTAAAAAAGACTAGACCAAATTTTTATAGGCCACGATGGGGGCTGATACTTCGGGCAAGCTCGAAGTGAAATGGGAAAATAAGCCCAAGAGGAAATTCCCAAATTTAAAAGGCTACGGCCAAATCAGCACAGTTCAGAGACGTCTGAATTCCGTAATAAAATAGGACTTCAAATTTTTTCATAAACCGGTTAAAAAGGCAACCCTCGGCAAAATCGTAAAGGGCTTCGATAATATCAAGCCTTGAAAACACTAGTAAGTACAAAATTGTTTGAACTATCGAACTATTCCTTATTTCATGCTAAGGCATTACAAATTTTACAAGTACAAATAGTGAAAAACTTTTCCAAGACAAAAAAAGTGGAAAAAAGCCATAAACATTTCTTTCCTACAAAGGCCATATTGTCATAGCACAAAGAAACTAAGGGCCACTTTAACTTTGTGTTCGAGAGACCATCCTCACTCAAACAAAAACCTAAGGGTTTCCTCACCTCGAGTTCGATCAAACACTCACTCGATCAAAAAAGCTATGCTAGTTCGGTTTCGATCGAATAGTTTAAACCCCGAATTTTAGAATGCAATTTCATAAGGAAAAAATGAAGTTAGATTTCACAAGACAAGATAGAAAGGAAAAAAAATCTTTATATATATAAAAAATTTATGTACAAGGGTAAAATGGCCCAATCGGGGTTCTATACAAAAATCTAAAAAAAAAGACACAGATCCTAAGTGCCTAATCTTCTCCAGGAGCAACATCTTCTCCCTTGGGGTACTCTCCACTCTCGGACCCGCTCAGCTCCCTAAATCATCATGATTGTAGAGGCCAACACCTTAGCTTCAACTTTGAGGTCTTTTGTATTTTTGATCTCGGCAGTAAGATCGAAGCCACGGGCATGGATCTCCTGGAGAGTCTCCCTTCTAGACTGGCACTTGGCATGTTCGACAACCAAATGTGCTCAAACCTGAGCAACTTAGGCAACTTCTTTTGCTCGAGCTTGGGCGGTTTCGGAGTCGGATCGGAAGACGACCACAATTGGCTCAGCATAGGCCTTGGCCTTCTCGGCCTTAGATTTAGCCACTGCGAGTTCTGTGACCAGCTTCTTTCCATCGGAGATTGGTGAACCCAACCTAGTCTGGAACTCCTCAATTTTCTTGGCTTGCACCAAGTTCTTCTCTTTCATGCCTTGGAGTTGGCTTTCAGCCAAGGATAATTGAGCTCGAGCAGCCTTTTTTTTTTAGGCAAGACAATCCATGTTTGTCTTCCATGCTATGGTCTCTGCCTTCACCGCATCCACTTTCTCATGAAGTTCCCCGATTATCTCGAGCTTTTGTTGGACATGTGTGATCGAATTGTTAGCCATCACGCCTGAATTGATGTCATAAACTTCTAAGGTTCTTATTACCTGCTTGACCATATCGCTTTGTTCTATCTGAGCCGTAGCCAGCTTAGCTCGAAGGCCCTTTGCCTCCTCTTCTCCTTGCTCACCGAGAATCTTGAGGGCGTCTTTATCCTCAGTGAGCCCTCGGATTTCGGCCTCATATCGGCCCAACTCTCCTAGAGAGCAAAAGAAAGCTTCATGATGAAGCACCGACGCCTACAAAAATAAAAAAGAAAGAGTTATAAGAGCAAAACACAAGTATGAAAAATGATATTGACAAAGAGAGTATGGGCTTACCTGATTCAAAGCCTGTTAGGACTCGTAAAAGAGACACGGTGCTCTCACCTCGTCCATCAGAGCTTGGTCCTCCTCCGTAACCAAACTCCGAAGGTAACTAGCCACCCCCACGGGGGCGGCAAGAGCTCTTGCATCCTCCGGAATCGAGATGATGATTGTTCGTTTGCACCCGGGGTCGACACTAGCGGCCGAAAAGTAGCTGGTCAGGGCAACGGTATCATGGACCCCTGTAAAATAACCTCGGAAAGGGTCGTCCTCTCCATGGGTTCCTTCTATGTGAGAAGTCTTTACGGCTCGAGCATCTCAAATCATTTCCTCGAAAAACCAAGGAAATGATGGGGAGTCTCCAATTTTTATTCCTCAAGTGGGTCTCTTTTGGAGTTCTCTCTATCTCGAGGAAACTTGTGCCCGACCTTCACAACCACTTCCGCCGCCTTCTTACCCATAGGTGATGCACCTTCGGCTTCAATCGACTCGGGGACTTCAACTGAATCTCCTTCTTGGACCCCGTCAGATCGGGGCAAAATATTTTCATCTTCTTCCGGTCTGTTGGCCTTTTGACCCTCGGTATAAGCTCGTGTTCGAGCCACCATACCAGAATCATCCTCTCTTTTTTTTCTTTTTCTTCTTCCTCCGCATCCCGTAGGAGTTTAACTTACTCCACGGATAGGGGGATGACATTCTTATTAGACTTACGAGGGCTCTCTTCTTAGGGTCTTGCCCTCAGAGAATGAGGTCCTTTTCTTGTTGCTATACCTTATCGGCTTCGAGACAGGGAGTGAGGCTTCTTCATCATTGAATGGGGGCCTCATGGTTGCATATTTCCCAAGACCTGCAAAAACGGAAACTAAGTAAGGCCGAAAAAGCATTTTGATAATGACCAAATCGTTAAAGACAGGAATGAGCCTTACCATGATTTTTGGCCTCCCACCGGCCCTTCGATAAATTACGCCATGCGCGCTCGGCATATGTCGATGTCGAGACCAGGCTCCTAACCCATATCTCGAGATGAGGAACCACACCCAGCATCGATGCACCAGCTACACTGGGAAAAACACCGGTAAGAGATGCTGAAGAAATCAAATTAAAGCAGAAATTAAAAGCGGAGTCATACTTAAGTTTCATATTCCATTTCTCGGGAAATGACATACTCTAGGCCGGAATTAAGTCGGTGGTCCTCACTCGGACGACGCGGCCCATCCAACCCCTGTATTTGTCTTTGTCAATACTCGAGATGACTTTCTTGGCGGCCCGACAGTGGAGCTTTAGTAGCCCACCTCAGTAAAATCAAACCAGTATAAAGTGCAACTTGGCCCTCGAGCTTATAACCTAAAAATAATGTCATTCCCGAGGTTACGTCGATTAACTTATGACGAAACTTTAACGTATGAAAATGGGGGATGTAACATCTCATTTTCGAGCTTTTATTAATTTATTTATGGAATATTTTCACGTGCGAACATATGGGGTGTAACAGACGTTTTTCTAAAGACTAATCCATTAACTCATGCTTGCATATTTTTATAGAGCTTTATATTAGTTCACCACGTAGAGTTAAGATTTAATTGAGAGAGGAGTCTTGGTTACAAGTTTGAAATAATCATCGAGTGAATTCATGATAATAATTATAACATTAGAGTGAATTGAACTAGAGTTATGTAACGACCCTTACTTGAGGATCATGACTAGCACCCGGGCCATGCTTGTCGAGCACCAACGTACATTTTATCTAACCTTCTTTATTATATTTAATGGCCGATGAGATCAATATAAATGGTAGATATAGATCAGCAGGTAGTAGGGATCGGTCACCGATGAGAGAGCATGTGGGACCAGGAGTGAGAGGACAGAAGAGATTAGGGAGAGAGTTCAGAGAGGTAAGGAATCTTCATAGACCGGAGTAATCTATTGTTCCTTCTTATGGAACCAAGGTACGTCATGGTAGAGAATTTTGGGTCAACCAGTTCAGTTTACATTACCAGGTTCGCATGGGGGCTTTTCAGGTATTCATGGGTCTTAGAGGATCCGTATTGTATGTTTTCCACAACCACGTAGGTAGAGAGATTATTTTCAGTGTGGAGATGTTATGCCACAGAGTGAGAAATTTTTCCAGGATTCAGGTAGGTGTGTCATAGCAGGGTATTCAGGTGGGTAGAGGGCGCCCAAGAGGGGGAGGCCCGACCCGTTGATGTGTTTCATATAGTAGGCTAGAGGCTGTTGTTCCAGATATCATCACCCAGGTATGTCTTTATGTGCTAAAGTGGGGTACCATTGTATTTCACTATACCTCTGTCGTCCTGGACGAGTTTCCCTTATTTGTTGCTTATTTATGAGTATGTTTTATGCTTGACACTCTATTTTGTGTTTGCTCCTGTTGGGAGATTTTATGAGCGGTAGCCGTGTCTATAGTTGTTTTATTCATCATTGATAGTGGCGAGACTAGAAGTGAGTCCTCGTTGTTCTTCGTGGTAAGCTTTTTCTGATTTTCCTAAATATTTTGCTTACTAGTTGTGATTTGATACTCCATTGAGATGTGAGTTAAGTGAGCGCTATGATTTTGTTAGCCTAGATGAATTGGCGTGCGATTTATATTGGTATGATATATATTCGGCTTGTGACATATGGTTGATGGCGAGACCCTCGTGATCCTTTGTGATTTGATATGTTTGGACCGGGCTGAGTACCGCAGTGGAAGTTATATCAGAATGGGAGCCTTGTGATTTGTTCATATGCCTTGCTTATTCCTTGTTATATTGCTCTTTTAAGTCAGTATAGATAGAGAGTTATGCCTTGTTTGGTAGTACCTTTATATGCTTCTATTTTCATACTCAGTAATTTCGTTATGTGCTTATTTAGTTTTGCTTGCGGGATGTGTGCCCGTTGGTGTTAGCTCTGGCTCGGTGATTCGGGTGTCTAATGATGAGGTCTTCGTGTTTATTGCATCATTATCGGTATTATGGGATTTGGAAACAGAGTTCTTCCATATGTGGGACTAATTGCCAATGTTGAGTTGATTTCGGGCAGTTATTGTGATCAAAGGTGTTATTGCGTCTATGGGTGATGTGCTATGTTGTGTGGTCGTGCCTTATAGGCATAGACTTGAGTTGATGCAGCTGGTTGAGGCTAATGTCGGATATGGATTTAGAATCAGGTCTTTTGGAAATGACTAGAAGGTGAGGAATTGAGGTATGAGGCTTATCAATGGTGATGAGAAGGCTATATTGCAGTTGTGATGGTGTTATCAGGCTTATGTAGGTTGGGGTGACGTGAGATCACTCGCGGGTGTGTGTTGGAAGTGCACAATCAGTGATTGGATGAGTTCAAAGTGAATCTTGGCACGTTCGAGGACGAACGTTTGTTTAAGAGAGGGAGATTGTGATGACCCAAAAGGTCTTCCCGTATATTTCTAGCTAATTCTGTGTTCTGAGGCCGTGAAAATCTCCTTCTATCTCAGCTCGATTTGCGTGCGCAGCCCGGGTGTGTAGCTGGGAAGCCGTTATGTGAAAAAAAAACTGATAAAAATGATATTTTTGTGTTGAAATTTAAATAAAGTTGACTTTGGTCAACATTTCTGCTAAACGGACCCAGATTCGTGATTTGACGGTCCCGGAGGCTCTGTAGGAAAATATGGGACTTGGGCATATGCCCGAAATCGAATTCCGAGGTCCCAAGTCCGAGAAATGAAAAAGAAAATTATTTTCTGAAAAATATAAAGGTATTTGAAAATGAAATTTGATGTGAAACCTGTGGTATCGGGCTCGTATCTTGGTTCCGGAGCCTGGTACATGTTCGATATGATTTATATGTGTTATCTGTGAAGTTTGGTAATAAACGGACTTGGTTTGACATGATTCGGGTAAAAAATGCAAAATTTGAAGTTTAAGAAGTTTTGAAATTTTTTATGTATTTGGAGGTTTAATCCTATGTTTATGATGTTGATTACTCGAATAAGTCCGTAAGATGTTTTTGAGGTTGTGTGTATATTTTGTTTTGAGCCCCGAGGGCTCGGGTGTGTTTCAGATGGGCTACGGGTCATTTTCTTCCAACTTTGAACTGCTGTCTTCTGGTGTCTGAAGTCCTTCATCGCGATCGCAATGCTTCCTTCACGATCGCGATGTGTCTTTACTGGTCGCCCAAAAATTTCCTCTTCGCGATCGCGTAAAGGCCTTCGCGATCACGTAGCTCCACCTTTTTCCCTTCCGCGTTCGCGTAGTACAATCTTGGTAGCCTTCCTTTTTCCACTTCGCGTTCGCATAACTGCATTCACAATTGCAGAAGATAACCTACTCCTTATACGCGATCGCATAAGTTATTCCGCGATCGCGTAGAGAATGTTAAGCCAGTAACCATTTCCTTCTACGCGATCACGTCTCGTTTTCCGCGATAACGACGAACAAAGCACCTGGGCAGAATATAAGTTTGCAAAATCGGGGTTTCACCAAACATATTTTGACTTCTAGATCTCGGTTTTGGGCGATTCTTTGAGGGTTTTTCACACAAATCGAAAGGATAAGTGTTCTTCCACTAGATTTAATTATATTTCAGGAATTAGTTCTTGTTTTTATTATTTAAATTGTGTTTTGGGTTGAGGGGATTGTGGGTTTTGAAAGAAAACTTCTAAAATGAAAATTCATGATTTGAATGACCAAATGTTATCGGAATTGGATAAATTTAGTATGGGTGAACTCGTATCGGAATGGGTAATTGGAATTTGTAAAATTTGTTGGGTTCCGAGGTGTGGGCTCGGGGGTCAACTTTTGGGTCGATTTTTATAATATTGTAAAGATTGAGACTTTATTATTCAGAAAAGTTCCTTATATGTTTTATATGTAGTTTGAAGTTGTTTTAGTTAATTTTGAGCCGTCCAGAGGCCTTCCCGCCTTAGAAGTCTATTTTTGAGTACCGGGTTGTCGTCTTTGAGGTAAGTATCTTGACTAACCTTGTGAGAGGGAACTACCCCTTAGGATTGAGTCTTCTATGTTGATTGTAGTCCGCATACTCAATAAGTTTCCTTTCCGATCGTTATACTATATCTTCCTTCATACACTGCCTATGTGACTAAACTAGTATAATCTCGCCCTATAATTGTCTAACAAGTAATTGGAATATATATATGTTGGTGTCAAGCATGTCGGTGAGTTGTACATTGTGATTTAAATGATTTTCCCTTAAGTACTACTTAGGTTTAGTTGATGACCGCCCATGTTGATGGTATTTCTTTAATGCTGCCTATTTACTGAGCATTTGTTCATGCTGAGTTTATTCGATGAAGCTAATTTTCTAAATGAGATTGGTTATAATTGATTCTCTTGTCGGGATGATTTCGTTTCTTGGTTGTGACTTGAATATATAGAATCGTTGCTATATTAGGCTTGTTTTCCCCTCTGTATGCTTCTTCTCTTTGTGCTTGGCATTCCTTTCAGTGGCTACTTCTTATGAGTGAGTTTCTACCATTTTTGTGATTTAAGTCTTCGTATTGATTTGCTCATCGCACTTTGCATTCGGTCTGGTTTGCTTTTGCGCCTGTTGTGGCAATGTATGTTGTTTCTGTCGCATTCTGGTTGTTTTCCTCCGTGACTGCATTGCATATTTAAATTGGGACTACGGAACGAGATTCGGAGCTTTTCGCCTATACTACATTGCATATTTAAATTGAGACTACGGACCGAGATCCGGGAGCTTTCCCCCTGTACTACTGCATATTTAAATTGGGACTACGGACGAAGATCCGGGAGCTTTCCCCTTGTACTGCATTGCATATTTAAATTGGGATTACGGACGAAGATCCGGGAGCTTTCCCCCTGTACTGCATCGCATATTTAAATTGGGACTACGG
>ML320897.1:0-16173 GCA_005239505.1 Nicotiana paniculata | reverse complement strand
TTCTAATAGATTAATTTCATAGGAATATAGGCGTTAATCTATTGAGAATAGGCGAGTAGTACTTCGGGAGAAGGCTACGAGAGCAATTATCGATTAATTAGCAACCATGAGTGAATTATATGAAAGGGAGAGTTAATTAGAATGCAATATGAATGGTGAATTGATCACAACCCTGGAATATTTGTCTCTATTGAATACACAACAATATTCTCGTTACTTGATAATTAGTTCATATAATCATAGAATAAATTAGTTATATTCTTGGATTTTGTTTTGGCTCGATTAAATATCAATTAGAATGATTCAATAAGTAGTTTACGCAAGTCCCTGTGGGTTCGACATTCGATTTAACATTATATTACTTTCTACGACCACGTATACTTGCGTGTACGGTTTGGGGCCAACCACTGATGATGCACAACATAATTACACCACCACTGAAAAGGAATTGTTAGCTGTGGTGTGGGCCTTTGAAAAATTCCGGGCATACTTGGTGGGCACAAAAGTTATTGTCCACACAGATCACGCAGCAATCAAGTATTTATTTACAAAAAAGGAGTCTAAAGCTAGATTGATACGCTGGGTTTTATTGTTGCAGGAATTTGATGTGGAAATAAGAGATCGAAAAGGCACTGATAACTAAGTAGCTGACCACCTATCAAGGCTGGAAAATCATGATCATGTTGAGGAGGGTGGAGATATTAAAGAAGTCTTTCCTGATGAGCAACTTTTTGCTATAACCCAAGACCCTCCTCGGTGGTATGCTGATTATGTGAATTATTTGGTGAGTGGGGTACTTCCCCCGTAAATAAAATCTGAAGCAAGGAAAAGGTTCTTACGCGATGTGAAATTTTACTACTGGGATCAACCCTACCTATACAAAGAATGTGGTGATCAGTTAATGAGGAAATGCATTCCTGATGTAGAAGTGGAACGGGTGTTGTACGATTGTCATGCATCACCATATGAAGGTCATCAAGGTGGCGATCGAACGGCAGCAAAAGTGCTACAATCTGGGTTCTTTAGGCCAACACTATTCAAATATGCCCACGCGTTTATTAAAAAGTGTGACCAATGCCAGAGAACAGGAACGATAACAAGGAAACATGAGATGCCTTTGAATAATATCTTGGAGGTAGAGATTTTTGATGTATGGGGGATAGATTTTATGTGTCCATTCCCATCATCCAGGGGACATAAATACATTTTGCTAGAAGTTGACTACGTGTCGAAATGGGTGGAGGCAATTGCATTGCCGACAAATGATGCCATGGTTGTCGTTGCGTTTGTGAAGAAGAATATATTATCCAGATTTGGTACTCCACGAGCCTTGATTAGTGATGAAGGAACTCATTTTTGCAATCGGTTGTTGAATAACCTTTTAGCTAAATATGGGGTTCGTCATCGAGTTGCAACAACATATCACCCTCAAACAAGTGAACAAGCAGAGGTGTCCAATAGAGAAATCAAGCAAATACGAGAGAAACCGGTGAGAGTGAACAGGAAAGATTGGGCTGCTAAGTTAGATGACGCTTTATGGGCATACAGAACAGCATACAAGACACCAATTGGGGCATCACCGTACAAGCTGGTCTATGGGAAGGCATGTCACCTACCCGTAGAGCTTGAACACAAGGCGTATTGGGCCATCAAGAAGTTAAACATGAACCTTGAAGCCGCGGGTCAGAAAAGAATGCTGCAGTTGGATGAATTGGATGAGTTCAGATTGCACTCATACGAAAATGCCAAACTTTACAAAGAAAAGACCAAGAGATGGAATGACAAACACATCCGCGTCATTTTGAGCCGGGCCAACATGTACTATTATTCAATTCTAGGCTTAGACTGTTTCCTGGAAAGCTGAAATCGAGATGGTCTGGCCCGTTTGAAATAGTGAGAGTCACTCCATATGGTGCACTTGAATTGCGAGCTATACATGGTGAAATAACAATTTTAGTGAATGGTCATAGAGTCAAACATTATTGGGAGGCAACCCAATACTTAGTTAAATCTTAACATAGCTTGAAGAATTTCATATAATTATAGGTACTAACGAGCTCACCAGTGCATTCAAGTGAAAGGAGCAGTGTCCGTGCATGACGGAAGGTGAGACGAAGGCCAGGGGATAGCTGGGCGTTTCAGCTCTAACGCCTGGCTAACGCCTGGGTAGGCTGGGCGTCTCAGCTCTAACGCCTGGCTAATACCAGGGTAGGATGGGCGTTTGGGATCCAACGCCTGGCTAACGCCAGAGGATCCGGGATTTAAGACTAAAACGCACGCCTAACGCCAGGTAAGTATCTTCTTCTAATGTTTTCATCTCCCATCTCCCTCTCAAGCAAGAGTTTTCTCCCAAGAACACAAACAACGAATTGCTCTCACACTCACACTACAACACATAGATCACACCCACATCAACTCTACACCCACAGCACTCACAAGTCTGCACAGGTTCAATTTCGAGTCCTAGCTATGCTAGAGGTTGACTTCTTCCTGGGAGGCAGCTTCCTCTTCGGACCCTTCTGCTTTATCGGACCCACTCTTGCTGCCTTCATCGTCATCTTCATCATCAGAGAAGGCCAATAGCCTGGCATCAACTTCGAGCATCTTTGCTTGAGCTATCTCCTCAGAAAGGTCGAAGCCTCGGGCATGAATTTCCTCGAGGGTCTCTCTCCGAGATTGGCACTTAGCTAGCTCAGTAGTCCATTGTGCTCAATCTGTAGCCTCCCTCAGCTGAGTTTGAGCAGCCTCGGCATCAGCCATGTATATAACTACCGACTTGTCACCTTGGGCCTTTGCTTTTTCGGTCTCAATTCGGGCTTTAACGATTTCAGCGTCGAGTTCCTCGATTCTCTTGGCCTGAACCGAGCACTTCTCCCTAACATTCCGAAGCTGGACCTCGGCCGATGAAAATTGAGTGATTGCGGTCTCTTTAACCACAACAAAGTGATCCATGCCCTCCTTTCACCTATGGAAGTGAGCTTTAAATTGACCGACCTCCCCCCCGAACAACTTGATCTTCTCAATTTTTTGCTGCAACTGAGACATTGAAATGTTAGACTCCACCCTTGGATCGAGCCCGTATGTTTTCAAAAGAATAGTTACCTACTCGTTCATCTTGATTTCTTCTTTAAGGGCCTTGTCCAAGTCAGCTCGAAGGTCCCTGAGCTCCTCATCCTTCTGCCCACAGAGGAGCTTGAGAGCATTTCTCTCCTCCAAGAGCTTTTGAAGATCGGCCTCACACTAGTCTAAGTCAGCCCGAGACTTGGAGAAGGCCTATATGAAAAAAGATGGAAGTGAGATAGAAGGAAGGTAAAATAAAAAAAAATTACACCAACAAAACTAATACTTACTCGACTCAGAAGGCATTGGGCCTCTTCGAAGAGGGCAGATGCATCGTTGAGTTCAGAGGCATCATCGACACAGGTAAAACAATCCCTAAAGGGATCGTCTTCACTAGGGACTCCACCTATGTCAGGGGTCCTTAGAGCTCGAGCATATCTTATAGCCTCCTCGGAAAAAGGCCGGTAGAGAAGGTGAATGACCTGCTGTCACGGCTCCGAGTGAGTCGCTCAGGGTGCTCTGTTCGGCTCTGAGGGTCTCAAAATCAGCCCTCTCCGGTATGTTTGTTACTGGTCGAAGGACAATCTCGAACTTAGGCGATTCAGGGAGTTTGCCCGAATCTTTCTTCGAAGCCTCCTCATCACGAGACCGAGTCTCGACAACCACCTCCGGCTTTGAAGGTTTGGCAGCCTCGATGGGCTTCCTTTCTCGAATCACTAGCGCCGAGTCATCGCCCTCATCTTCCTCCCTTCTTCTCTCAGTTATTGGACCGACTCTACATTAGAGGATAATATTCCCCTGCTTCTTTGAGCTGGAGCCTTTTTAGGTTTAGGATCCTCGGAATCCGAGACCCTCTTCCTCTTGTTATCTTTCCCCTTCTTCGGAACTGGGGGCTTAGCCTCTTCCTCGGTGCTCGTAGGCCTCAAACTGCGTCTTTGTTCAGGCCTGCACAAAAAGAAACCGAGTAAGAAACAAAAATGTGACCGATATCTCGAAAATAAGAAGAGAGGAACTCACCATGGTTCTTTGCCTCCTATTTGCCTTTGGCCAAGTCGCGCCAGCAGTGCTCAGCATAAGAGGAAGTCGAGGCCAACTTCCGGGCCCAGTCTTCGAGGTCAGGAACCGCTCGAGGCATCCAAGCAGCCGATGCACAACAAAAGAGGATGTTAAATGAAGCCAAAGAATAAGAACATGGAAACTAACGAGTGAAGAGTTACTTACGTTCCGGGTTCACTTCTCGGTGAATGGCATTTTTCCCTTAGGAATGAGGTCACAGGTCCTTACCCCAACAAACCAACGCATCCACACTCGGTCCTTGTGCTCATCGATACTCAAGAACAATGCCATGGTTGCTCGACGTTGCAGTTTGATTAACCCTCAAAAAATTCGGGGACGGTATAACCTGATGAGGTGGTCGAGGGTGAACGACAGCCCCTCAACTTTGCTAGAAAATAATCGGAGCATGATCACGATGCGCCAGAAAGAAGGGTAAACTTGGCCGAGGGTCACTTGGTACCTCTTACAAAAATCAATGATGACTGGATCGTGGGGACCCAACGTGAAAGGGTAAGTGTAAACACTTAGAAACCTTTCCACGTGGGTGGTAATGCTTTCTTCAGGAGAAGTGATTTGTACAACTTTGTCCCCCAAGTTGCAATTCCTTTTAACGTTCTCGAGATATTTCATTGTTATTGAGCAGATATATCTCGATACGTGCTCACATCGTCCAGGGATCGATGGAGGGTTCTCGACTTTGAAGTCGGACTTTAGAACACAAGGGCCGGGAACATACTCACTAGGGAGCGATTCCGCTGGCATTTTATCACCGGCCGACCGTGAAGAAGAAGAGGAAGCCTTTTCCTTTTGCGGAATAGTTTTGGAAGTTTACGCCATTATACGAGTAGCAGAAAGAGGAAAGTGTTGAGTTCTGGTGGTTTGAAACTAACATAGATGGCCTAAGGAGTGATGAAAAAGAAGAGATTGAGAGAGTTAAAAACTTGGAAGAATTGATGAAGATGAAAGTAAAAGTTTAATTCAACAAAAGAAGCCATATTTATAGATTCACGGTGACGGTTCAATGGCGCTAGTGGCCGACCGCCCACTAACGCGCATTAATGGTTTGGGAAACTGTACCGACGGGACGTTTCGATCACTTCCATCACTTACGTCACGAGGATGACATCACTATTTACCGAGGTCATAAGAAAATCGAGGCTCAAATCGTTTCTTATCATTATGTTCTCAGAAACGAGGGGACTATCTGTATACAGTAGAAATCGAGGTTACCCGATTTCACTATCTGACCGAGGCTGGAATGTTGCGTTGAAGAGCTGAGACGACGAGTTCGAAATCGAAGCCTCTTTCTAGATCGAGGTTGATATCAATCGAGGCCAGAAGAGACAAGCTTCGAGTAATATCGGACAACTTTATAACGGAAAAGGCGAGATATCTGCGATTGGTCGAGGGAATCTCAGAACAAATCAAATGTATAGCAGCTAATCAGATGTTTATATGATTTCCTTATGCAATTAGATGTATACGTTAATTAGGATTCCTCTGCTATATAAAGAGGAATTTCATTCATTTGTACGGATCATTCATTGCTGACTGAGAAAAGTATATACAATCATTTCTTTCTTACTTATTGCTCTATTTATCGTTCATCAGAGTTGTTTTATTCTTTACTGTTCTTATAATATCACCCCGTGATTATTTCAATTCGAGGCCGAGGCTTAGCTTATGCACTGATTTGATTTATTTTACAATCTAATTCATTCATTTACTTTCTCTTTTGTCAATTGGTATTGGACGAAATCACATATCCTTAAAACCACAATATAAGTTTAATTGTTATTCCAATTTTCGGGTAAACACTATGATAGCTGATATATTGCTGTGTTTGGCAAATGTGTATGCGAGTCATTGAATACTCTACATAAGTGATTAAATCGTGAATGATTGATCTAAGTTATATGCATAGTGTAAGATAATTTTATACCATTATTGATATTTTTTCCTTAAATTACTTTCAAATAACTTAATAGAGCAACAAATATTTACATCAGTTGTGTATAAAAACTAAACCTAAACCTGGAGAGGAATTAGTTGTTTAAGAAATCATGATATTTGTAGAATGTCATATTCCAAAAGGGATAGTCAAATGGTTGAAAGTTCAAACTGAAATGTCACAAAATTTTGGGGCCCTATGATTTCCTAACCTCTTGCTATTTAATTAGGTATGAAAAATATATACACACACATTATTTACTTAGTACTAGTAGTAGTAATTATTGTTACTCAATTTGCCTTGAAAAAGACTCGTCAGCCTCTCTTACTCCAGCCGTTGGGTTAGATCTAAGATCCGGGGAAACAGAGTATGTATTTAAGGATGTCTCCCCGCCTTCTTAGCTCACATGTTACTCTTTCCTTCCTTAATTATCAAAGTTGCTCTCCTCTTTTGCAGATCCATCTCTCTCTCTTCTCGTAACACCACAGGTAATTATGTTTTCCCTCTTCCCTTCATTCATACCATTTGCTTAGTCACATATTATGTGTAATGATACTTATGCTTCATTCATTTGTTATTGATTCAGTCTGTCGTATAGATTTCTTTTTTATTACGTTGATCAAGAAGTGTGAATTTTGTGTATTCTTAACAATCTGTTGAGAAAACAAAGTTTTTTTTTAATCTCGTGTGGATAATGACAGTGCTTAACTCAGTTGTCGGTCTTCTTAATTTTGATCTATAATCTTTGGTATCTGTAGAGATCTAGAGTCTGCTTCGATTATTCATTAGTGGTTTTGTAACAAGAATTGATTTTAGCTAATGTCAGTTGAATTTTAGCACAGAGCAAGAGGTAGACTCTAAATCTGACTGTTTTCGTTTTAGATCCGGTCAAGATCATGATTAGTTTTATGTAAGTACTTATGGAATGCCATTGTTTTCTGTGTTGAATTAATGAAATTCGCACGTTTCCCCCCGAATAGCGAGTTCATTGGTGCATATCTGATCAATGAATAGAAAGTGACGATATGTGTATTGTTTTATAATCGTGATGTCCGGGCCAACTTGCATACCTTGACTAATTCCACTGAATAACTGCTACCTCCCACCAATAACGAGTACCATGTAACTCTGTCCATCAAGGCTTCGACAAAATGGAGGAAATCGCCTAGCGTTTTGGTTAATGTCATTCTGTGGGTACTCTTTCTTTGACTAAATTTTGTAATAATTTGCAGTACTGAAATACATGAACGCCTACTCCGACTTTAGGTAGTATTACATTTAGATGTTAAGAATGTGGATCTTGTGGTTGTTCCTCTATAAATGCATTTCAGTTTTCTGCATATTGCTCCTTACATTATGGATTTGCCTTCATGTTGTGAGAAGTCCAGCTTCATAAGTACTCAAAGTCATGAACTTTTGTCTTTTGCAGTTTGGAACGAAGGAAAATGGTGAAGATTTGCTGTATAGGTGCTGGATATGTTGGGGGGCCCACCATGGCTGTCATAGCACTCAAGTGCCCTTCTATTGAAGTGGCTGTTGTTGATATTTCTGTGCCTCGCATCACAGCCTGGAACAGCGACCAGCTCCCCATCTATGAGCCAGGCCTCGAGGATGTAGTCAAGGAATGCCGAGGCAGGAACCTCTTCTTCAGCACAGATGTCGAGAAACACGTGCGGGAGGCTGATATCGTTTTTGTTTCGGTGAACACGCCTACCAAGACAAGGGGTCTTGGTGCAGGCAAGGCTGCAGATTTAACTTATTGGGAGAGTGCTGCTCGCATGATAGCAGATGTTTCAAAATCTGACAAGATAGTTGTTGAGAAATCAACTGTTCCAGTTAAAACTGCTGAGGCAATCGAAAAGATTTTGACCCACAACAGCAAGGGCATTAACTTCCAGATCCTCTCAAACCCTGAGTTTCTTGCAGAAGGGACCGCAATCGAAGACCTTTTCAAACCTGACAGGGTCCTGATCGGAGGTCGGGAAACTCCAGGTGGTCAGAAGGCTATCCAAGCATTGAAGGATGTGTATGCCCAATGGGTCCCTGAAGACCGCATCCTCACCACTAATTTGTGGTCTGCTGAGCTCTCAAAATTGGCTGCCAATGCATTTTTGGCACAGAGAATCTCTTCTGTGAATGCTATGTCGGCTCTTTGTGAGGCTACTGGAGCAAATGTCTCACAGGTGGCATATGCTGTTGGAAAGGACTCGAGGATTGGTCCCAAGTTCCTTAACGCTAGTGTTGGTTTTGGTGGCTCTTGCTTCCAGAAGGATATTCTGAATCTGGTTTACATTTGTGAGTGCAATGGTCTTCCAGAGGTGGCTGAATACTGGAAACAGGTTATCAAGATCAATGACTATCAGAAAACTCGTTTTGTCAACCGCGTGGTTGCCTCCATGTTCAACACAGTATCAGGCAAGAAAGTTGCCGTTCTAGGTTTTGCTTTCAAGAAGGATACTGGTGATACTCGAGAGACCCCTGCAATTGATGTTTGCAAGGGACTGTTGGGGGACAAGGCTAAGTTGAGCATATATGACCCTCAGGTGAATGAGGACCAAATTCAGAGAGACCTCTCGATGAACAAGTTCGATTGGGATCATCCTCTTCACCTTCAGCCAATGAGTCCAACAACCGTGAAACAAGTCAGCGTTGTTTGGGATGCCTACACAGCAACAAAGGATGCCCATGCTGTCTGCATCCTTACAGAGTGGGATGAATTTAAGAGTCTTGATTATCAGAAGATATATGACAACATGCAAAAACCCGCTTTTATTTTTGATGGTAGGAACGTTGTGGACGTGGAGAAGCTTAGAGAGATCGGGTTTATAGTCTACTCAATTGGTAAACCGCTAGATGCCTGGCTCAAGGACATGCCTGCTGTCGCTTAATTGCATAACTTGGCTCGAGTGGCTTTGTTCGGATATCAAAGGTATTAGTTATATGAGGCAGTCAGCTGGGATTCTTACTATATTCTTTTTTTACCAAGTTCAATTTCTGTTTTGTTTTATCCCATGTAGGCTGAGGGACCATCATTGTCCCGCCAGTACGCTGTTCAATGTTTCTTTTGTATTTGATTTGATGATACCATTTCTATCACTTACTTGTCTTGTCAGAGAATTTGCTTGTTCGATTCATAAAGGTTATTACGTTTTGGACCAGACTATGTTTTTTTCGTGGAATGGGTATGAATTTGGTGTCCCTCTCGTGTGACATATTTTTATCTGAGTCGGGTTGATGTGCATAAATATATAATAATTCACATTCACTCAACAAATGTCTCCGGACTCTCAAAAAGTTAATAATTATTGGAATTTTATTGTCGTACTTCCCAGAATATTTACATAAGCCAAAATAAATTTATGATCAAGAAAAGTTTCATAATAGAAACTTGCTTATATCCAAAAAGAAGGGTATGTTGTTGTCTTTGTAACACAAAAACTAAGTATAGAGCAAGAAACATTGAAGTTTCTTTGACTGGAAGATTGCGTATCGCACTAAAAGGCATCTGAGAATGAAAAATACATGTTGATTGTCTTTTGTATAGAAAGGATTATAATAACATCATTAATTTTTTTGTACGAAAAATGTCAGTTGTGAATCGTGAAAAGAAGATTATGGATTCAGCAGCAAAGAAAGAAGGGTTCATGGTGTTCGACAAAAAATGAGTTAATCCTTGGTTAAACTAATTAGTGATTTATTAAGATGGGACAATCCTAATTAAAGCTAATGATTCTAGATCCAATATTAAATGAAACGAATATCAATATACTCGATGTGAAATGTGGGTAATAAATGTGACCAGATTTTATACAATCTAAAGAGAACAAGTAATAAATAACATTAAATGACATAAATATAAATAGGGGAGAAGATTCACCCAATATTGAAGAGGGTAAAGTATTCCTTCCTCTTACAATGATGAATAACACAAGAGAGATAGAATATGTTGCACTTTCTTGGATCTGATGGAAAAGACAATAAAATAGTTCGCCAACAAGATGAATCTTAGTTAAAACTGGTTCTTTGTATTTTGTACGAGAGCTTATCCTTTTTACAAGTGTATTATCAAATGGAATCTCACATCCCTTTTTCCCCATCTCTCCTTCTATTTATATGGGATTTTCCCTAAGAACCCTAAAGTACAAACATAGAGAATATTCGAATGAATATTCCTTCTATGGATCCCAATATGAAACTAACCTTTATTTCTAACTCCGCTGCTCGACCTCGACCACGACCAATCGTTGAACTGCTCGGCACATGGGGTTATTGAGTATTGACCGACCACGACCATGCTATATTTATCGATTTCCAGGTCACTCTCCTCATCCAACTTTACACGACTTTATCCTCGGTCTGATTTGGACCCATACAGTTAGTCCCTCCGCTTAGCAAGGTCGTCCTTTGGTCGGCCTCACTGAGCGGACATCACAGCGGTCGTGCTCAGGAGATTTGGTGGGAGAGGAGTTTTGGCGCTCCAAGAACCACAAATCGTTGTGACGTCAGCCTAGGATGACGTCATTGCTGTAGGCATCATCACTACACGTCTTCCCAACGCGCCGCATCATTTATTGTGCTTCTGATGTTTCGATTCTTGTTCAATCGCCGGTTGGCGTTTCTATTCAGGCGATTGTTATTATAAATACCAGAAGAGATCCCCTTAAGCCAAACTTTACACAGTCTCATTTTCTAAGCTTTTGCTTCCCATCATTCTCTTCTTCTTTCAGCATTCTAATTTCATTTTGTTGTTGATTTTGCGATAGATTTCTGCAATTCCTCCTTCCCTTTGAGATCACATCCCTAACACCTTCGATCAACAGAAGATGGCAGCCTTCTCTCATGTTTCTAGTGTCTCATCTGAACCAACACCTCCTTCAGTGAGGATGCCTCCTCACGAGGACGATATTGCTGTCATTGCTGACGACGATAACTTTCCTACCGTAGATGAGATTATCCCTCGTAATGACAAATTTAGGTCGGATTTTTCAAAAACGCCGATGGAGGAGATTGAATCAGTACTCTCTGAATTGGACGAGGCCGGCTTAACCGAGCTAAGGGCCAAGTATGGAATTCCTACACATATTGACCTAGTTCCGGCCGAGAGAGACGTGGTTCAAGTTCATCGACCGGGGTACTGCGCCTTCTATGCGAACTTATTACATGTAGGCTACTCTCTTCCTCTTTCTCCAGTGGCGAAGGAGTTCTATCGATACTACCAGGTCTGCCCGGCCCAGCTTTCCCCGTATCTCTACAAGATTTTTCTGATGCTGGTGAAATACGCAGAATTGGCCAACCGTGAGGTTTTGCTTCGTCACTTGCCACACCTCTTCGCACCAAATTTCCCGTCCTGCACCCGGTGGACGAGTCATCGCCCAGCGGGTAGGAAGTAGCTTCGTTAGTAAAGAGGCGGAGACTATATTTCGGAGGTGAGGTAGCGGAGACCGAGGGGTCAACAATGGGTGGTCCCGTCCTATCCGCGGCCGTGTCTGAAGGTGGCGTGACTTTGGATGCTGAGATCCGGCACCCTTTGGAGAGTGAGAACATTGCCGACTCGCCTGAGGTCATTAAAGGGAGAGATGATCCGGCCGTGGAGGTTGAGGTCGGGCCGTTAAGTGATCCATCGCCTTCGAGACATGTTGGTGTCCCGTCTTCTGCCCAGGTGAGAGGGAAGAACATAGTTGTGGACAGCTACGAGTCAGTTTCTGACATCGACCCAGAAGAGGTCAGGATGTTCAACGAGGGATTCACCCGTATGGAGGTGAGGACGGATGGGGCCAACCGTAGCATAGTCATTCCCCTCGACCTGGATTTGTTGAAGCGCTTGGAACGCTTAGTTCCTGAATTGGGCCCGATGTGTTCTCGTGTTGAGGTGTCGACATTGCAGACGCTTGACGACGAGGCCCTTTCTTTGGGCATATCGAGGATGGCCCTTCGGGTAAGTATCCTGGCTTCTGCTCTTTGTGCTTTTTTTGTTCTTCTCTATTTTCACTAACTTTTTTTGTTTCTTCTTTGCTCAAACCCTTATTTTGGAGATCAAGTGCGCCCGTCGAGAGGAGAGGAGAAGGGCTATTTTCAAAAGAATGGAGTCAAAGTACCGTGAGTACCGCTCCAAGCATCGTGCATTGTGTCTCCTGCTTGGCGCTGACGGCAGCTTCCAGTCTCTTAGAGAAGAGTTGAAACAAAAGGACGAAGAGATGGTGAGGGTTATTCGGAGGTGCATCGAGCTTGAAGGGTCACTTAGAGCCAAGGAGGATGAGCTCGAGTTGAGCTGGGGGATCCCGGCGGAGTGTGCAGACCTTCAAACCAAACTGGCTTCCCTACATGCAGGGCTTGATCAGAACTCGACCCATTTCAATGCCCTAAACGACGAGTTGGTTGAGGTAATCACAGAGTTGGGCAAGGTCGATGAAGCCAGGAGGCGACTTTGTCTAGAGTGGCGGTGATGGAGGAGTTCGTCCGTGTTCTTTAGTCTGAATGGGAGCATGAGGCCGAGGCGGCCACACTTAGGGAGGTCCGGCTCGTTGAGCGGATTAGCGAGCTTGAGAGGGATGTCTCTGTTCTTAATGATAAGGCCACCGCTTTGGAGGCCGAGAAGGTGCAGCTGTTGGCTCGGCCGTCCTCCTCTCATACTTCGTCCTTCCCTGATGTGCCGCGGGACTCATATGATAATTGGATCCATGCCGAGGCCCAATTGGATATCTTTAGAGATTTGATGGTGGCTAAAAGGGGCTCTGCGGTTGAGTATGAAGGTGCTCGTGTTAAGGCGTGTGAAGCCTGAGTTGCCTGTGGCTTCGACCCTGCTACGCCGAGGATAGACGGCGGCGAGGAAGAGTTGGATGGGATTGAGCAGGACGTTTGGTATGATGACGAATATCCTGATGGTGGTGACGAAGGCGGGGACGATGTGGAGTAATATTTTGTACTTTGTTTTGGTCTTCTCTTTTTCTTCTCTTTTTGTATGTGGGCGTCTTTCTGGCCCTTTGTAGTATATCTTTGGAATGAAATAACTGTGACCTTTTGCTGTACGTTGTTTGGGTCTTTTACTTTTTTGCCGATCATTTTTCTTCACGTGATTGTTTTCATGGTCGAGTACGTTTTTAATAGATCTGGTTGAAGTCCCGTGTCGCCATAACTAACTCAAACAGATTTAACTTTTAACTTAGACTCTAAGTTGGGTGGAGTTTGAGTTGAGTCCGAATGTGGGCGAATATAATTCTTTACTAATTTGAATGAGGTCTAGTAGTTAATCTGAACGAGGTCGAATAATAACTAACTCGAACAAGGTCGTATAATAGTTAATACGAACAAGGTCGAATAGTAGTTAATTCGAGTGAGGTCGAATGTTACTCGCGATTGATTCGAACGAGGTCGAATATGAGTTATTGGATAATGTTTAGACTTGGTGGAGACATGTCAACATCGTGTATTTTCATACTTTGCTTGGATTATACATTCATTGGAGAAGGTTACATGTTTTGGTTCTACCTATATATGTACATTGGAGAAGTCCCAGCCTACCTAGTCCCTTCATTGGCCGACTTGGAGAAGTAGTTGATGTCGTGCCCCTTTTTTCTCGCGAAATAGGGTTTCGACATTTTTGGGACAACTCCTCCTTTTTGGGATTGGGTAAGGTATTGGAAGATTTTCCACCTAACGGATTAAGGTGCGTTAGGTCACCTAGAGCAATTAACTCATAAACCAGTTTGCATCACCAGAGATCAGGTAAGGGCTCAAATTACCTCGGGGAAAATGTGTTAGGCATCATCCCTCAAGGTCCACAACGGTGGATCCCAGCTGAACTTAAACTAAGCGAATTAGTCTAAAAGGGGAGAGAAACAATTTGGACAATACAAGTTACTTTAAACAGGATTAAAGGGGGTCCTAGGTTTTTTAGCCTATAGGATCATTCCATGCAATACTTTGTAAATTTTCCAAGTTGGGGTGTTACTCATAGCATTAGCGCACGGGCTATCATCTCCTTTACTACCCAATTACTATCTTTCAGTTGTTACCTAAGTGTTATAATAGCTTCTAACTCGTCCCTTACTTGTGGCCCTAGAGGTATTGGGACCTCTATTTAGGGTAGTTCTAGACTGTCCTATGTTGCTTAAAATAAGAAATCTAGGCGACAAACAAAATAAAAATAGGACTTTCATGTAAGAAAACAAATAAAGGCTCAGATTGACCTCCACACATAAGAAACAAATGCACGTAATTGAATCAACATACTTTGTTAATTTTAGAATCCTATGGGAAGGATATATATATATGAGCAGAAACAGAATGTAAAGAATCAGTTTTATTAAAGCGGTCATTGAGACCTATTTGTTTGCGTACTAATTTTATTAAGCATGAATCTGCACACTTCCAGGTATCAAGATGTCACAATTTTTTAGGGCCCAAAATCATTAGTAATCCCTACAGATTTGCCTAAGTGATATCTAGAATTGGTCGAACTCAGAACTAACTAACGGAACCCTATAGGCATGGTTTCTACGAGTTTATTAATTATATACCTATAACATGCTTTCTAAGCCCGGTACTAATTTTAACTGATAAAGACAGATTTTTATCCCTTTTAGATCCTATAGGCATGCTTTCTAATTGCAGAATTGATTTAAACTCCTATAGGCATGATTTTTAATTATTGACTTGATTTAAACACCTATAGACATGATTTCTAAGTTTGAAAAACTAACTTCACCCTATAGGCATGATATCTATTAATCCAAATCCTATAGGCATGATTTCTAGGTTTGAACTGATTTTTATTTCCTATAAGCATGATATCTATTAATCGTATGTAGGCAGAATTTTAAGCAGATTGCCATAAAGATTATTATTTCAAACAAACAGAATCCTATAGACATGGTCACTAATGTACGTTGAGTTAAAAATATGTGTGGATCATAGGAACAGGATTTCTAATGCAAAACTAACGAAAAAGTCTATAAACAAGATCTCTAATATGTAAGTGAGAAAGTACATAACTAAACAATCAAGAAATTCCTATAGGCAGGATCTCTAAACAAGTAATAGAAATCACATGGCTTGATCAACATAATTAAACCTATAGGCAGGATTTCTACCCAAGTTTAACAAAAAATAGAAGGAAACCCCCCAGCTTTCACTAATCAACCCCAAATATGTTATTACATAAATTTTTACAACCCAGAATGAATAAATTACATAATAGTATCCATTACACTATAGGGAGCCTTCATAGGCCCAATATAAACCTCGGAACTAGGCCTTCTAACATAGCAACTTTGGAGCATAATAGTGATCCATTCATGGCACATAAATTGGATTTATAGTGTGTCAAAGTTCCCAAGGGCGTCAGGGACCCCGGGCAATGCTCACACCAGAACCATACTCAGAAAAATAGTTTACATAAGATTGGAAGACCGGCCTCAATGCGTCAGAGTTCGGAGGAGTCTCAAGGACCCTAGGCAGTGCTCACACTAGGGGTGGTGAGAACCTAAATATCTGAGAGTAGAAGTTTGAAAACTAGTGCATAAGGGTAAATGGGGGTAGGTTTTAAAAATGTTTAGTTTTCAGAAGCAAGCAGATTCAGAATATAGAGTTGCAAACAGAACTGCATCAAGAAACAAACAAAGTCCATGTTCAACAGATAGTTCAAACAAATTGGCATTTGATTAGGCTAGATATTCATACTAGTATTTAAAGAAATCACAGAGGCAAAAACACTTGAATTAAACAGACAGGATACGTGAATTAGCCACATATTTGATTACATGCTCGCAGTATCTAGCAAAGTTCGGAACAGGGAAACTAAAACTGACTTAGGAAGAGTTTCATATCATTGGAGATAACTTAGTTTAGTATTATTACTAAGTGGAATCATGTAGTCACATAGCAAGCAGAATCATGCTGAAGATTTAAACAGATTAATCAAATTAAGTATGGAGAACAAAATAGTAGGAGTTAAGGCATACCAGTTGAGAAGAAAGTAAACAGGAATGCAATAGCAGTTAGAATCCAGAGAATTTGGCCTTGGCTTTCAGCCGGCCAAATAAGAGCCACTTAGTGCAGAAATTAGAACAAGAGAGTAAAGAGAGAGCTTAAGTTTTTGAGAACAGAGA
>ML320896.1:0-36555 GCA_005239505.1 Nicotiana paniculata | reverse complement strand
ATATATATATGTATATATATATATATATATATGTATATATATATATATGTATATATATATATGACTGTGATAAGGGTGGACAAGGGAAATAAATATATATGACTGTGATAAGAGTGGACAGGGAAAATAAATATATATGACTAAGATAAGGGTGGACATGGAAAAATGACTGTGATAAGGGTGGACAGGGGAAATAAATATATATGACTGTGATAAGGTGGACAGGGAAACAAATATATCTGACTTTGATAAGGGTGGACAGGAAAAATATATATGACTGTGATAAGTGTGGACAGGGAAAATATACATATATGACAGTGATAAGGGAGGATAATTACGCTTTACTGATTTTTATTACAAAGATTTGGAAGCTTATTGTTTTATCCTACCGTTTTCCCATATCTTGCACATTTGGTTATTTTAAATTAAAGTTTGGAAACTTGGAAAGTTGTGTGAAATTTTGGTGACAGCCGAGGCCTGGAATATGCGACTGCGTTATTTTATTTATTCATTGTTGCAATTATATTTTCCTGTTTGCGTAGAATTGTTTTATTACTTTATTATATACATATATTGTCGCAGGTTAAGTTATAATTGTCTCGCCTTAGCCTCGTCACTACTTCGTCGCGGTTAGGATCGGCACTTACTCAATACATGGGGTCGGTTGTACTGATACCTCACTCTGCACTCTTTTGTGCAGATCCAGGTACCGGCCAGCAATAGAGATTTTTAGTAGCCGCTATTCATTATCCGGAGACACGAGGTATATCTTCCGGCGTTCGCAGATCCCGAGAGTCTTCTCTTAGTTCGTAGAGACTGTTTTATATTTTCTTAAAACAGTTATGTTATTTCTTTCAGCCCATTATTTGTAGTATTCTTTAGTAGTTCGTGAATTGTGACACCAGACCCTGGGGTAATCTTAGGGTTATTTATATAATTAGTTCATGGCTCGGTTTATTTATTTGTTTATTATTTTATATTTGGAGTTGTGCATTGGAAACTATTAGATTTAAGTTTTACTTTAAATTTATTTTATTATGTTTAAATGGATAATCAAAGGAAACTATCTAATCGAACTCTAACATTGGCTTGCCTAGCAAGTGTGGTGTTAGGTGCCATCACGATCCCTAAGGTTGGGAATTTGGGTCGTGACACTCGGCGTCAGATCGTACACGGGCCACCAGCCCGAAGTCATTTTCTTCTTCTTCTTCTTCTTCTTCTTCTTCTTCTTCTTCTTCTTCTTTTTCTTCTTCTTCTTCTTCATCCCTTAACCTTTCGACCGACTCCAAAGTCAGTGGAATGACGATCCCCTTAGTTTTGCGGGTTGTTTTCTTTTTGGGCTTCTTCCCCTCGGAATGCGAAGCCTTTTTTCTTTTCTTCTCCTTCGACGTATTCGAGATAGATGGTGGGGCAAGGATCTCTTCATCACCAGACGGGGGCCTCATCGTCACCTCCTTCCCGAGACCTACAAAAGAAGAAAAACGAACAAGCCCAGGAAAGTATTTGAACAATGGTCAAATTATTAAGTCGGGAAAAGAGCATTACTATGACTAATAGCTTCCCACCGACCCTTTGACAAATCGTGACATGCACGCTCGGCATGCGTCGACTACGATACCAGGCTCCTGATCCAGTTCTCGAGCTGGGGAACTGCACCCGGCATCCAGAAGCGGCTGCATCAAGTAGAACGTCGATAAAAAATTAGGGAAGACAATAAACAGAAATCGAGGATGGAGTTATACTTACGTCTCATATTCCATTTCTCAGAAAATGGCATACTCTCAGTCGGGATTAGGTCTGTGGTCTTCACTAGAACAAAACCGCCAAATCCATCCACGGTCTTTGTCTTTGTCTATGCTCGAGAAAGGTGCCCTGGAGGCCCGATGTTGAATCTTTATTAGCCTACCTCGATAGAGACGAGGGTTATACAGTCGTATGAGGTGGTCGAGGGTGAAGGGAAGCCCATCAATTTTTCTTATGAAGTAACAGAGTAATATCACGATCCTCCAGAAACAGGTGTGAATTTGGCCAAGGGTCAACGCGTATTTTTTGCATGAGTCTATGATGATCGGATCGAGGGGACCCAACGTGAAGGGGTATGTGTAAGCACTTAGGAACCCTTCCACGTGGGTGGTGATTGCTTCTTCTGGAGCCGGCACCACCACATATTTGTTGCCCCAATTGCAATCCTTTTTTACTTGGTCAGGGAGGTTTTTGAGTATCGAGCATATATATCTCGATATCGGCTCGCATCGACCCGGAACAGAAGATTTTTTCTCCACCTTGAAGTCAGAATCGATGATGCACCCCCCGAGGAAGAACTCTTCGGGGCGTGGCTCCGCCGCTGGTTCCTCACTGGTCGACCGGGATAAGGAGGCAGTTTCTTTCTGCGGAACTATTTTTGATGTTTTAGCCATGTAGTTTTTACGGGCAAAGAAGAGTAAAAATTGAAAGGAAACACTTGGTGTTTTGGGATAAAGCGAGCAAAGAAACTCAAAGATCTGAGAATATGAAGCTTTGAAGAAGGCAAAGGGCTATGAAAATTAGAATGGAGAAGATTTGAAAGTAAAGTTTGAAAGAATGAAGAAGGAGGGTATTTATTGATTTCACAACGACGGTTCAAAGCTGGTAGTGGTCGACCGCCGACTAACGCGCATTAAATGGTTGGGAAACTGTACCGATGAGACGTTTCAGTCACTTCTGTTGCTTATGTCACAGTGCTTACGTCATGATGTACCGAGTTGAAAATCGAGGACTCAAATTGTTTCTTGTCATTACTCTCCAAAAAATAAGGGGACTATCTGTATACGGTCAAAATCGGGCTTGCCCTTTTTGTATGGTTAATCGAGACCGGGGTGGCAGGTCAGGGTTCGACCCATGAGATAACGAACCATGGCACGAAGTCAGGTTGCCAAGCTCGTGATTCAGGGACCGATCGAGATCGAGACTGAGCGGGACAGATATCGAGCGAGATCGAGGGAAGCCTGCTGAGTCGAATAACGAAAAACTAAAATATCCGCGATAGGGCAAGAATCACGGTGGAAATCTCGGCACGTATCAAGTCAAGACCGGTTAATTAGCCAATCATGAGATTTCCTACTGTATTTAGAATTGTACCATAAGTAGAACTCCTCAGCTATATAAAGGGAGTTCTAATCATTTTGTAATCATCACATTCACGCAGAACAAAGCAATATATTACACTTTCTCTCTTAAGCTTTTATACTCTACCGCACAATCCATATTTTCAATAGCATACCTATTTGGTTCGAGGCCGATTTATCTCGAGGGCCAAAGTTGCGCACGACATTGGTTTGCTTTATTCTTATTTACAGTCAATTTCTAATATCAATTTACATATTTTGCGCCGAGTGGAATCACATATCCTTATAATCACTTATAAAGTTAATTGTTATCCGATTTACAAAAATGGTATAACTCAATGCGCTCCACTCAAATTTGAACATGTTACACGAGTTAAAATTAACACTCATAAGATGTCAATATGTTCTTCTTTTAAGTATAAGTGGATTAAAATGATTCAAGGAATAAACGACAGACAACGCCGAATACTGTCAAAGTTGGATTGATACAACATCGATTAAGCAACAAGTTGTCAGCCATTTCGTTTAAGATAAATTGAACGGGTTACATTTTTATTTGTAAAAAATTAAATGCCACATGAGAGCTGGGTTTAGGTATTAGGTGGTAGCTTTCACTTTCCGTAACAAATTAAAATGAAAGTCGCTCAGTCTATTCTTGAAATAGCGGTCAGTCACGCTATTTTTGTAGTTGTGGCCCCTAGCTCAATAACAATTACTATCACAAATATCGCCCCCTATCTCCAAAGGGCTTACCCAACCTCATTCAAGAAAACACATAGAGTAAGATGTGGGGCTCAATTTATCTTGTCCAGGAGATGAAAATTTAGCGAAACACGTGCAAATCTCTATGCAAAATAGACGAGTGACTCATACCACCTAATAGTTTGTTTATCCTTAAAATTGGATAACAATTAAATTTATAGGTGGTTTTAAAGATGTGTGATTTTACTTGGCACAAATTGAGAAATATGAAAGTTGATATTAGAAATTAACTGTAAAATAAAGCAAACCAATATAAAGCGCACTTGGCCCTCGAGCTAAATTGCCCTCGAACCACCTGAGTGTATAATTGAAAAAAGTAAACTGAACAATAGAGCAAAAATGCTTAGGAGAGAAAATATAGTATAACTTTGTTATGCGTGAATATGATGATTACAAAATGACTGGAATTCCCCTTTATATAGTAGAGGAATTCAACTCATGGTACAATTCTAAATACAGAAGGAAATCTCATGATTGGCTAAATAACCGATCCTGATTTGATATGTGCCGAGATTTCCGCCATGATCCTTGACCAACCACGGATATCTCGGCTTTCTGTTATTTGATTTAGCAGGCTTTCATCGGTCTCGCTCGATGCCTATTTCGTTTGGTCTCGATACCTGCTGATCTCGATCTCAATTGGTCCTTCGAATTCCGAGCTCGGTACCGTATCTCCATGTCACAATCTGATATAACATGGGACCGAAACTCGGCCTGCCATCATAGCCTTGATTAACCATACAAAATTGAGCGAGGCTGATTTTGACCGTATACAGATAGTCCCCTCGTTTCTCAAAAATAAGATGATGAGAAACAACATGAATTCTCGAGCTTCATCTTTTCGACTGATGATGTCATTGACTGGATCGATCATGACGTAAGCACCGAAATGTCACGTCGGTCTAGTAACCAAGCATTAAATGTCTGTCAGGCGCTGGTCGGCCACTAGGCGGCTCTGAACCGTCACCTTCAACCTATATCGACATGGACGAACAGGTATTCTGAATGCTCCACAATAGTGATGCTGAGTTAGAGATAACAACTAATGATCCAATTCTGCAGATCCAACAGAGGCTCGAGCAAATCGATCATCTCAGCAAGCAAGTGGATGACATTCGGGCCGAGGCCAATGTTTTTAAAGGCAGCATGGACGTCTTGGCTGCTATGAAAGATGTCGTTCAGGCTCAGTTAGAATCGGCTGAGACTCAACTCCGAGTTGAGAAAGAGAAGAATTTGGTGCAAACCGAGAAAATCAAAGAGCTCCAGTCTCAGCTGGATTCGGCCAGTAGCAAACTCGAGGAGGCTAAATCTGAGGTGATCAAGGTCGGCATCCAGGCTGATGAAAAGTTGGCTCAGTTCAAAGTCGATGTCAAGGCCATCCAAACAAAGCCAGGAGCATGATCGATCACGCGAAATGGCAAGCTCGGAGGGAGGCCCTCGAAGATGCTCAAGTCCAAGATTCAATATCGCGGCCGAGGTTGATAACGCCCGAGCAGAAGAACAACAGGCTCAGAAGTTAGCCTTCCCCGAGGATGACTCGGATGATCAAGAAGAAGAAGATCTCGAGGACGGGGACACTGTTTTCGACGAAGACCAAGCTCCATAGGACTTAGTATTTTTTGCCCTTTTCTTCTGTATTTACATTTTCTTTGGGCCCATTTTCGGGCCGTTTGTAAAGAATTTTGATCGGGTCATGCTGCCCTTGTAAATGATTTTTGACATATATATATAAGAACTTTCTTCCATTATGTCTTATATAATTATGAAGTTGTATTCTAAGATTCGGGGTTTAAACAATTTAGTTGAAACCAAACCATTATAGCCCTTAGGCTTTATGATCGAGCGAGTGCTTGCTCGAACTCGAAGTAAGGTAACCCTTAGGTTTTTAAGCGAGGATAGGGAATTAAGATAGGGAAAACTTTCCTCTATGAAAAGGATCTGCTGAGCAATAGGTTCTATGGGAGGCAGCTCAAAGTCCAAACCTGTGTCTCTCGAACTCAAAGTAAAAACAACCCTTAGGCTTTGTATTTTTTGTATTAGGTCGATCTGGCCTTAGTAAAAAGATTGTTTTATGGCTTTCTCCCCTTTTTAGCTTGAAAAAAGTTTTTTATCATTTGTATTTACAAAACTTGTAATGACTTATCGTAAAATAAGAAATTGATCGAGAGTTTGAACAACTTAGTACTCATTAGAGTTTTCGAGGCCTGATATTATCAAAGCCTTTTATGATTTTGCCGGGGGTAGCCTTTTTAACCGGTTTATGAAAGAATTCGAAGGCCTATTTTGTTACGGTATTCGGACGTCTCCGAACCGTGTTAATTCGGCCGTAGTCTCTTAGTTCGGGATTTTCCCATTAGGCTTATTTTCCCATTTACTTCGAGCTTGCCCGAAGTGTCAGTCCCAGAGTGGAGTGGCAGTGGCCTTTAAAAATCGAGGTTTGCCCAAAAGATCTTATAACCTCAAAGTTTTAATAATTAGATCTCATTTATTTTTCGGATGAAATTCCCCGAGTGTGGGGGTAATTATTCGAACTCTGGTTATGATCGACCTGTAAGCCTGTTTGCATAACAGTTCGAGAGCATGAAACTGTAAAGTAGAAAACTTTTCTAAGGCAAGAGATATCGTCTCTTTATAAATGATTATACATGCGTACATGTTTTGTGTCAGGTCTCGAGCAAGCTACGTGGGCAGGGTTTGTTTGACTGTTTGTCCCTTACAAATTTTAACTATCGAGATCATACTGCTATGAAGTAATTTCCTCGCAACAAAGTTGACATTCGAGGGAAATGACCCCAGGATTCGAGGTTAATTGTAAAGAAGCCTCGGATACTGTTGAACTGTTCTAAGTTAGCACGATCAATGGTTTCCTCATTAAAAACCTTGCCGGAAAACCCATTTGGAACAAAACCGGTCTAAGGGAAAAAGAGTGAAATGTGTGCTTTCAGACCTAAAGACTTCTTGTCGAAGAACCCCTTGCTATTTCTAGTCGAACACCTGCAAGAGTTAGTTTAAATTATAAATAAAAATGGAAGGGGTCGTACCTTAGTGGTAGTATCATTTTAGGAGTGATACATTCTAATTGCTCGATACTTGTTCGTCGTTCATCATGTCGAGCTTGTAGGATCCTTTTCCGGTGATTTCGAGAACTTGGTACGGTGGTTTTCCTTCATTCGGATTTCAGGTGTTGAGGGTGACTTTTCTTAGAACTAAGTCCCCGATGTTAATATATCAAAGATTGGATCTTCGATTGTAGTACCTTTCGATCCGCTGTTGTTGTGCGGCCAATCGGATGAGTGCGGCTTCGTGTCTTTCATACAACAATTCTAAGCTCGTATTCATGACCTCGTTATTTGATTCTTCTGTTGCATATCGGAACCTGATGCGGGGTTCTCCGACCACGACCGAGATAAGAGCTTCGGCGCCATAGACTAACGAGAACGGCGTTGCTCATGTACTAGACTTCGACGTTGTGCAGTATGCCAAAAAAACCTCGGGTATTCCTCTCCACTTTCCTTTGTTGTCGGTCAATCTCTTCTTAAGATTCTAAATGATAGTTTTGTTGGTTGATTCAGCTTGTCCGTTCCTGCTGGGATGATAAGGTCTCAAGAGGATTCTTTTGATCTTGTGATCCTCGAGAAACTTAGTCACTTTGTTGTTGATGAATTTCTTCCCATTATCACATACAATCTCGGAAGTCATCCCTAATCGACATATAACGTGGTCTCAAATGAAGTATATGACGTGTTTCAACCCACTTAGACTAATCATCAGTCATAAATAAAATAAACTGAGCTTTACCTGGGGCCGATGGGAAAGGGACGACGATGTCCATTTCCCATTTCATGAACGGCCATGGGGATAAGACCGAATGGATCTGATCTTCGGGCTAGTGAATCATTGGTGCATACCTTTGGCATTTTTTGCATTTTCGAACGAATTCTTTTGAATCTTTCTCCATGTCGATCCAATAATATCCTTATCTGATTACTTTGTGGACCAACGACTCAGCACCGGAATGATTTCCATAAGTGCCCTCGTGAATTTCCTGTAGGACGTATTCGGTGTCTCCCGGTCCCAAACATATTGCTAATGGTCCATCGAACATCCTTCTAAACAGTGTTCTGTTTTCGAACAAAGTGAACCATTTTGCCTTTGTACGTAGAGCTCTCGACGCCTTTGGATCTGATGGAATTTTCTCGTTCTTTAAGTATTCTATGTACTTGTTTCTCCAATCCCAAGTCAAACTTGTGGATTTAATCTCGGCATGACCTTCTTCGATCACCGATCTCATGAGTTGTACGACAGTCCCCGAGTTGAGCTCATCATCTTCGACCGATGAACCTAAGTTTGCAAGAGTGTCGACCTCGTTGTTCTGTTCTCGAGATACATGTTTCAAGGTCCATTCCTTGAATCGATGTAGAGCTACCTGTAATTTATCCAAGTACATCTCCATTTGATCTTCTCTGAATTTGAAAGTCTTGTTGACTTGGTTTACCATGAGGAGGGAATCACACTTGCTCTCGATGACCTCTGCTCCCAAGCTTTTAGCTAACTCGAGACCTGCAATCATGACATCATACTCGACCTCATTGTTAGTTAATTTTGAAGTCTTGATAGATTGTCTAATTACATTACCCATGGGTGGTTTTAGTACCATACCCATCCTGGACCCCTTCGCGTTCGAAGCACCATCCGTAAAGAGGGTCCAGACTCCCGATGATGTACCTGATTTTATTAACATTTCTCTTTCAACCTCGGGTACGAGGGCCGTCGTGAAGTCGGCCACAAAGTCCGCCAAGATTTGAGACTTGATGGCGGTTTGGGTTCGATATTCGATATCGTACCCACTTATTTCTACGGCCCGTTTGGCCAACCGACCCAAAAGCTCACAACACATATCGGATGACACAAAAAATATGGCTTTAATTTCCTAGAGGCGCTTATTAAATCATGCGCTAATTTCTAAGTCTGGATATCTAGTTTCGTCCTCACCCAAGGTACGACTAACATAATAGACAGGGAATTGCGTACCTTTTCCTTCTCGGACTAGGCCTCCACGTACTGCTATTTTTGAGACTGCCAAGTATAAGTAGAGTTTCTTGTCCACTTTTGGGGTGTGAAGCAGTGGTGGGCTCGATAAATATCGCTTTAGTTCCTCTAAGGCATGTTGGCATTTCGGAGTCCAAACAAAGCTACTATTCTTCTAAAGCAGCAAGAAGAATCGGTGACTCCAATCTGATCTCGATTCCTCGATTGGATACCATGAAGCCAAGAAACTTGCATGAGCCGACCCCGAATGCACACTTTTCTGGGTTGAGCTTCATATTGTACTTCCTCAGTATATCGAAAGTTTCCTGCAAGTGTTTTAAATGGTCCTCTTCTCACAGGGACTTAACTAACATGTCATCAACATAAACTTCTATTGATTTTCCTATTTGTTCTTCGAACGTTTTGTTTACTGGGCGTTGATAAGTTGCACCAGCATTTTTTAGTCCGAACATCATTACATTATAATAGTAGGTGCCATATTTAGTGATAAACGAGGTCTTTTCCTAATCCTCCGGGTTCATTTGTATTTGGTTGTACCCGGAGTATGCGTCAAGAAAACTGAGAATCTCGTGGTCGGCCGTGCCATCGATCATACGATCGATATTAGGAAAATGAAAGGAATCCTTAGGGCATGCTTTGTTCAAGTCTTTATAATCTACGCCCACATTCTAAGTTTATTTCCCTTTGTTAGGGACCACTACTATGTTTGTTAACCATTCAGAATATTTTACTTCCTGAATGGATCCTATTTTGAGAAGTTTGGTTACCTTGTCCTTGATGAATGCATGCTTAACCTCGGATTGGGGGCTTACTTTTTGCTTCACCGGACGGAACTTAGGGTCCAGGCTTAATCGATGGGTAGTGATTTCCGGTGAGATCCATGTCATATCGAGATGGTACCAAGCAAATCAATCCATATTATCTAAAAGAAATTGAGTAAGTTTTTTCCTGAGCTCAGAGTTAACCCCGTGCCCAAGTATACCTTTCGTTAGGGAAGATACTCGATCAGTATGACTTGTTCCTACTATTCGACCGTCAATTTGGTGGCGTCAGAGTCATCGGGAATTATAAAGGATCGAGGGATCCAATAGTCATCGTCCTCGTTTGTCCCCTGCTTCTCCGATTGGGTCGAGGCTAGTGTATGTGGTTGCTCTTTGGCCTCCTGTTTTCCCTTCGAATCCGATCCCTTTGCTGATGAGAGTGCTGATACCAGTATCACTTCGTTAGCCGCAAACATATCCTTGGCGTCGAGTTGCTCCCCGTACACCGTTTTGACTCCCTCTGTTGTCGGGAACTTCAAAACTTGGTGAAGGTTCAAGGGTACTGCCCTCATGTTATGGATCCAAGGCCTTTCGAGCAGGGCGTTGTACCTCATGTCACCCTCGATCACATGGAACTTTGTTTCTTGGACGGTACCGGCCACGTTCACTAGCAAAGTGATTTCACCTTTGCTGGTTTCTCTTGCCATGTTGAAGTCATTAAGAACTCGAGATGAGGGCACAATTTCATCTTGTAGGCCGAGTTGTTCTACAACCCTCGATCGAATGATGTTGGCCGAGCTATCTAGATCAATCAAAATATGTTTAACTTGAATTTTATTCATAAGAACAGATATTACCAATCCATCGTTGTGGGGTTGTGAGTTCCCTTCAGCATCCTCGTACTGAAAGACAAAGTTCCTTCCAGTACGTAGTCTCGAGTTTGCTTTTCCCTCGTGATCGATACCTTGGTGCGTTTGAATATGGGTCCCTGTGGAATGTCGACGCCACTAACGATCATGTGAATTACGTGTTATGGATCTTCTTGTTCATTCTTTTTGTTTGCATCCCTGTCTCTGAAGTGGTTCTTATCCCGGTCGCTCAAGAATTCTCGAAGATGATCCTCATTAAACAAACGGGCTACCTCCACCCTCAATTGTCTGCAATCTTCCATTCTATGGCCATAGGTGCCATGATACTTGAAAATTTGACTAGGATTTCTCTGGGCCGGACCGGTCTGTAGAGGTCGAGGCCACCTGGTTTCTTTGATGCGTCTGATGGATGATACAATAGCTGACGCATCAACGTTGAAGTTGTACTCCAATATTCGAGGTGCTTCTTTGGGTTCGACGTTCCTGTCGAAACCACTCTTACTCATAAGCCCTCGGGAGCTCTGTCCTCGGTCATTTCTTCTATCACTTCGAACGGGGTTGCGTCCAGGCCCATCGTTTCTTCAATCTCCACTGTATGGCTGATATCGATCTCTGTTTGACTGTGGTTCTCGGTCAATAACCCTTTGAACTCTTCCAACGGGCCTGTTTGGATAAACGGACCCGGAAGGCGCCCCCAAATGATCATCCTCGACCCTGATTTTTGACTGGTACCGATTATGCACATCAGCCCAGGTTATAGCTGAATATTCAATCAAATTCTGATTTAATTGTTGTGAAGCCACCGAGCTTCGTATGTTTATCCCTTGAGTGAAAGCTTGAACGGCCCAATCATCTGCGACCGGGGATAGATCCATACGTTCCATTTGGAACCGAGATACGAACTCTCTGAGCATCTCGTTATCTTTCTGCTTTACTTTGAAGAGGTCCGACTTTTTGGTCTCGACTTTTATGGCTCCGGCGTGTGACTTGACAAAGGAATATGTGAGCATGGAAAAAGAATAAATGGAGTTAGGTGGAAAATTATGGTACCATATCATCGTTCCCTTTGATAAAGTTTCTCCAAATTTCTTCAGCAGTACGTACTCGATCCCATCTTCCTCTAAATCGTGCCCTTTTATTGCGCATGTGTAAGAAGTGACATGTTCGTTGGGGTCGGTAGTTCCATTATACTTGGGAATTTATGGCATGCAGAACTTCTTTAGGATGGGCTTAGGAGCCACGATCGGGGGGAAAGGCTTTTGAACGAACTTCTTTGAATCCAAACTTTCTGAATCGATGGTGCCCCCGGAATTTGATCAATTCGGGAGTTATATGTTTCCAATTTTTTGTCATTTTCTTCAATCTTATTTTCCTCTGATTCGATTCGCTTTGTCATCTCCTCGAGCATTTTCATAATAGTGGTGTCGGTCCCTAATTCATTCACATTTGACCTCCCCGCCACGGTTCGGCCCTGTGAACAACTTCCAGTGATGGCTCGGATTCGACCCTACTCGATGCATGGTTCTGATTTTGGAGTTGTGCTATTGCAGCTTGTTGAGTCTGCAACATTTCGAATATTATTCAAAGGCTGATTACTCCATCTCCGCCCTGTGTGTTTTGGCCGACTGATCGAACGTCTTTGCGGACGCTATTTTCGGGGTCGACGCCCAAATTTGCATTTAGGGCAACATGGGAACTGACGTCGATGGGGTCGGCAACTGGTACTCCCTCGAGGTCAACTTGAGGCACTTTGTTCCCATGGGGCGGCTACATTGTCATTTTCTCCATGAAAACAAAAGACATTATCGGCGTGTGTGGGTACTGCTTGAGAGTTCGACATGCTGATCATGAAATCAAAAACTCTTACCAGAACAAGTGTAAAGCAGTGTGTGTTATGAAAATTAGTACTAGGCAATCACTATTATCCTTATCCCCACGATGGGTGCCAAACTATTTACCCTTAAAATCGGATAACAATTAAATTTATACGTGGTTTTAAGGATACGTGATTTCACTTGGCACAAATTGAGAAATATGAAAGTTGATACTAGAAATTAACTGTAAAATAAAGCAAACCGATATAAAGCGCAGCTTGGCCCTCGAGCTAGATTGCCCTCGAACCGACTGAATGTATAAGTGAAAAATATGAACTGACCAGCAGAGCAAGAATGTTTAGGAGAAAAAATGTAATATAGCTTTGTTATGCGTGAATATGATGATTACAAAATGACTGAAATTCCCCTTTATATAGTAGAGGAATTCTACTCATGCTACAACTTTAAATACAAAAGGAAATCTCATGATTGGCTAAATAACCGGTCTTTATTTGATAGGTGATTTTCGCCACGATCCTTGTCCGATCACGGATATCTCGGTTTTCTATTATTCGACTTAACAGGCTTTCTTTGGTCTCGCTCGATGCCTATTTCGTTCGGTCTCGATCCCGGCTGGTGTCTCGATCTCAATTGGTCCTTCAAATTTCGAGCCTCGTACCGTATCTCCATGTCACGATCTGATATAACACGGGACCGAACCTTGTCCTGTGATCCTAGCCTCGATTAACCATACAAAATTACGCGAGCCTGATTTTGACCGTATACATAGTTTATCAAGAACATTTTTAATTGATGAAGGAGTTGTCTTTTTTTTTTTCTTCTAAGGAGGATTTCGCTTCGTCAACTGCAGATTACCTCCTACAACCCTAACACTTTCAATAAAATGAAATGTATGGTACGATGAACCTGGACATGGAACACAAAAACTCTCTTTGGTTCATTTCCCTGTCTTCTAAAACTAGACGAGGAAAGGCCCGTATACGGGCCCAACTATTAAAAATTATTGTGTGTCGGGGCTCAATTAATTTTTTGATAAATAAATTAATCCTTGTTATATTCATTTAATCACGGATAGAGAATGATATTGGGGATCACAATTTATAATTAGTTTATTTTAATAATTTACTTAAAATTAAACTATAAATTATAATCTATTTAAGTTGCTCCAATTAACATAAAAAGATTACGTGTTATAATACTCATTTTTAACATCCATATCAAACATAAACATCAAATTGAAAATTTGATTTCAAATGTATTATTTTCCTATTTGAATATTTTACAAGAGAATACATTAAAGCTACAAGTGTCATCTATATTAACAAATTTTCTAGAATAAGAAGCGTATCAATCTATCTGTAAACTATTCTCGAATACATCCAAATTGATTTTGTAAGAGTTTAAACAATGGGAACAATCAGCTACTTGATGAAAGTTAACACGAACAACATCATTCTTTACAATATGTTGAAAGATGAAAAAAAAAATTACTATTGATTTTATTTCATGTCTTGTATACAACAAAATCAAGAGAAATTTTTAGTACAATAAAAAAGAGAACTTCCAAGGTGACTCACACCCCTTAAGAGGCAATTTACTATTTCAAACAAAGAGAACTAAGGGTACTAAACAAATATTAACATGACATAAATTGTAGTAATTCAATATAGTAGTTCAAATTATATTTTATTATAACTCGTTTAAAATGATGTTAACTGGTGATAAAATATTAAAAATTTGATAGAAGTCTATATAAATTATTATAGGGATTTTAATTTTTTTTCTTAATTAATGAGATAAGAGAAATGTTTTTATTTTCTATAGATTTATCGTATGTTAATTTTTATAATGAAATAATATAAAAATTATAAAAAATAATGTTTAGGATAGTTTATTGATAGTTGAAAATTTATCAGGGAAGAATGAGTTAACCATATAGATTAAATTTTCACATCAATTAAGTATATAAGAGATAACCTCCTAATATAGTATGAATAAATTAATCACTTAAATTAATTTTTGAGATTTAATAAACTTTACTTTTTAAAATTACTTTTGGGTATGAATTTTTCTAGTTTGAAATCTCCTTCAGATAGTGTGGATAGACGAAACCTTTTAATTTTAATTTTTAAATTGCTTTAAAACAGTATGGGTAAATACAGAAATCCTGTAAATATTTACCAATATCTATTTTTGTTGCATTATTATTTAAAATTGAGTTTACTTTCTCTGTGAAAACTTCTGGTTGACAAAATCAAAATTAATAATTTTACCAAATGAGAAAAAAGAACGTTCCAAATGATTATTTGCATGCATTACTCTCCACAAAAGTAGTCTAATCAACATGAAGTAACATTTAAAGGAGAATGTTGTGGTTATGAGAATGTGGGTTCCACATGTATCAATGATAATTTACATTTAAGAATAGCAAATAATGTAAGAATTTTTTTTAAAATAACATATATGACCTTGATCTATCATCTTTTTTTTTCTATATAGTAAAATTTTCTTTTGTTTGCATTCGAAAGAAGGGTGTGAGAGTTTTGAGGTTTGTGAGATTTAGGAGTGGGGCAGAGGTTTGGTTTCAATTGTATATAGTAAACTTTGGAAGTGGTAATGAGATAAGCAAATAACAAACAGCTTGTTTGGATGGTCGCTGCTTATTTGTTGTATCGTATTGTTACTTTAAATACGATATTTATTTTGATTGTTACTTAAATGTTATTGTATCGTATCATTAAATTTGTCGTTACGTAATGACGAAATGTATCACTTTATGTAACGATCAATTTGGTGTAGTTGCATCATTATCTTGTCTTTTTCTCTCACCTCACCCTTGACTATTATTAAATTATTTTATTTTATCATTTACCTTACCTTTTTATATAATAAATTTACCCCATATCATAATTTTTCTTTATAGTATTGCAAACTTTTTCTTCATATTACCGGTGCATGATATCATGAAACAACGGCAAATGATACAATCTATCCAAACATTGTATTCATCAAACGATACAGTACAATACAATATAATACGACACGGTACATTATGAAATAATGTGTAACACCCATCCAAACATGATGTAATAAGTAACGCACACTTTATAGAATTTGTTTTGACTAATGAGAAACATTGTTTTGTCTCAGCATATGTTTCTCGCCCCGAAATTTAAATTATGTGAATTTAGACTGATATTTTAAAACATAATTTTTAATTATATTGCCATGAAAAGAATTACAACTTGTAGTACTTTTTATATAATTTTTAAATACTTCAATTTTAATTTTTAAAATATTAAATCAGTCTAATTTAATTTACCTTTGAAGATAGTCAAATTAATTTTTGAAATGAGAAACGTGACAACTTAAATATCGTTTGTCCAAACAACTTACTACGACTTGCACAAAAACTCAAAGAACATCTTGATTATATCTATTATGTTACTTGGCTCATAATATCTGTTTTTTTTTTTTACACGCTTCTTCAAAAATATTAATTAGGAAAGAGATTAGACTATTTTATCCTTATATATATATCTTAAGATACAATCTCCTAATTGAATATTTATTCTATTTATGTTATAAATAGAATTCTATTTAAGGTGAATATTTATATTTTAGAGAGATTTTAGGGTTTGTTACTTGGTGGCTAAGGCCTCATTTGTTTTTTTTTTAAGATTAAGACGTCTGAATCTGAATACACATCTGAATATCAAGATGTATATTAAGATTAAGACATCTGAATCTGAATACACATCTGAATTTATTAAGATGTGTATTAAGATCAGAATAGAAATAATTAAGACTGTTTGATTTTTAACATCTGAATGTATAAAATTTATCTTTATTTGAAAATTAATAAACATAAAATTCAAATGAAACACTATCTAATCTAATATTCTATCAATAAAATATATAATTTTTTAAAATATGATAGTTGTTGATGGTGATGGCTAACGGGTGAATACCGACTAGAGGCGGTGGTTGGTGATAGTTTTGATTGATGACGGTGGTTTATGCTAGTAGCTAATAATGATTGGTAGTGGTGACGATTATGATTGAGGATGGTGATGGTGGTGGTGGGTGGTGATAGTTAATAATGACAGATAGTGGTAGTAGTTGCGACTGAGAAAGGTGGTGGGTGGGTGGGTGGTGGTAGGTTATAATAATGGGCAGTGTCGGCTGTGATTGTTGATGGTGATGAGGTGGTCAGTTATGGTAGTTAAGGTGGATGAGTGTTGATTGTATGTGAGAATGATATATGGTGGTCGGAGTGGTAGGGATAGTGGGTGGTGATGGTCGATAATGGTGGCGTCTATGATTGAGGATGATGGTGGCTTGGTGGTGGTAGGGGGGTTGAGTATGGTGGTGGTGGTGGCATAGTGGTAGTTGATAATGGTAGGCGGTGACGATAGTTAATAATGAATATGTGATAACATCTTAATGAAATTAAGTCTCTGTTATAGATCTTAATCATACAGACCTATCCAGACCCATTAAGTGGTTGTGAAGTAAAAAAAATAAATACACTTAATGATTAAGATCTGAATAATTAAAATTCAGACTTTAAAAACAAACACACTTAATGTCTGAGATCTGAATGATTAAGATTCATACCTCCATTAAGTGCAAACAAATAAGGCCTAAGTCACTTTTCCCCTATAAATAGAGGGGTCTTACCCCATTGTAAATCATCCCAAATCAATAAGAATTCTCCCTTTTATATTTTTCTCTGCAATATTCTTCTTCTTCTTTTATTGTTTATAACACGTTATCAGCACGAGACTCTAACCAATTGAGTAGAAATTTTAGGATTGAGCATAATGATTGTCAATTGTTCCATGAACTTCCTTTAGATTAAATTCTTGATTTAAGGTAAGTATTTCACTTTATTTTTCTCTTTTAAATTTTTTAAATTCTATAATTTGATTTTAAATACAAGCAAAGATAATAAACTTTGATTATAACTCTAATAGAGTTTGCAAGAAATTATAACCACCCGAAGTGGTAAATTTCTATGTCTTGCCATGATCAAATTCATGTATGATTGTGGACAAAGAAGTGAAAACCCGTCCCATTGAATTTGCTTCATTCTCATTCCCCTTGAGAGAATGTGATAGCAATATGTGATAAGTATGAAAGAAGACAAAACTAATACCGTGAAGGTATCAATGGATGTGAACGTGGTAATAGACGAAAATATAATCGTCATCATTGTGGTAATGAGAATAATAAGAATTCTCAAAATAATCCTTCACTCTTTGAAAGTAATATTTGTTATCGATTTGACATGAGATTTTGTAAAGCACGTCTAAATGATTATGGTCCATTCATGATGTGAATGTGACAACATATGATTTATGAATACATATTCATTCTTGGAAGAATATGAACGTGCTAGAAGTAGTGAATATGCCACACTCACCTCTAAAAGGAGGTTTGAGATGAAATATGAAAATAATTCCATTATTATGGCATGAATGATCATTGATCACGAACCTATTGTGATTATGCCAAAATATTTTGGCAATGAAATTACTAAAGGATAGCACTAATGCAAGAAATAGATCTTGCATATAATTTTGACAATGACTATAATTGTATAACTTTCTCCTTGAAAAAGATATTCTCTATATGGACTTTGATGAATATGTGGTAGTACAAAATTAATTGAAAGCTCTAGAAGAGCCAATTATTACTATTTTGGAGGAATACAATTGACTATCATGTCAATTTATTGTGTCGTAGTAAGTCTCAAAGAAACTTATTGAATTTCTAAAGTATTCACGAAAGCGGTTGGTTATATTGGGACTATAAATAAAGAAAAGATTCAATATCTTCTATTACTACAACTTGTAGCGGGGTAATATGTATGTGAAAAGCTACTTGCTTTATTCTCCAGTTTGTACTACACACAAACAAAAAATGCCACAATAAAGTGGATGTTTATTGATATAAAAACCCAAATCACAATAAACTTGGAGTTTATTGATAATTTCACACGTCATGGTGTAAATATGAAGTTTATCAATATTGATAATTTATTCAGTTGGCATAATGAATTTAGCCATGTTAATTTAAGTATGATGTGCAAAAATAAAAGAGAATTCACATAAGTAAATATCAAAGAACTAGAATGTTCTTTACAAATTCTCTTATGTTGCTTGTTCTCGCGATTATTATACCAACTAAAATTGGGATTAAATCCCTTGAATTCTGGAATTTATCAAATGTGAATATGGGTCCATTCACCTGCCATGTATACCACATAAGATGCATCTATGAGATGGTTACATGTGCGATTATTATTAACCTGCAACTTGGCGTTTGCGAGGTAACTGCTCAATAATTTAATTTAGAACATAATTTTCAAATTTTCTATTTAAGATAGTTCATCTTGATAAGTTGGTTTATACCACAGTTGGTTTAGCAAAATAATTTATTGACTATATCTACTTAGTAGCTAAACTATTGCTTATGAGAACAAAGTTATCTATATCAATTTGATATACGTTATATATGAAAGTATATTACATTCTCCCCTCACAAATGCTTCAGGGTCAGGAACCAAATAATTCCATCTTATTATTATTGATGTTCGGTGTATATTTTGATTAACACCATAACGCACAAATATGGATTCCCAACGTTGAAAGAGCAAGTTAGTTTTTCTAACATGAGGAGGAGAGATGATAAACATTTGAGAAAATGTTACATGGAATGAATTATCAATTTTCTATAAGCATGATAATGTGATAGTGAGGATTTTCAAGGTGTAACATATTCATTGAAGTTAATATGGAATGATTATTCATCAAATCTATGGTGGCATCAACTTTCAAGAAGCCAGTGCACAAGACTGGGATGTGAAGGCTCAAGAATGTGAATTGATACTCTCATCGGGAGGAGTTAATACGCATTGAGCTCTTTTTCCCTTACAAGATTTTGTCCCACTGGGTTTTCCTTGCAAGGTTTTTACGAGGCAACCAAAAGATATATTGTTAGACATGTTTACTCTTTTTCCTTCACTAGAGTTTTTCCCCACTGGGTTTTATTTTAGTTAAGATTTTAACAAAGCACATTGTCTGTTGAATAGACATTCAAAGGGGAGTGTTATAAATAGAATTCTATTTTAGATGAATGTCTATATTTTAGAGAGATTTTAAGGTTTGTTACTTGGTGGCTAAGTCACTTTTTCCCTATAAATAGAGGGGTTCTATTTCATTGTAATTGATCCCAAATCAATAAGAATTCTCCCTCTATATTTTTCTCTGCAATACTCTTCTTCTTCTTCTTTTATTGTTCATAACAATTTAAGTATTATCTCATCTTCAAGAACAATTATTACTAAGGGTAAAAAGAAAAAAATAATCAATTTTATCTTGAACTTCTTACAAATAATGTGAGACAATTATTTTTAATAACCACGACTGATAATATGAGACAGGGGAAATCTTTTAAAATAAATGCTTCATTTATGTAAAATTTTACAGTATTAAGTTCCATAATACACTATGGATCATATAAACAAATTGCATCAAGTTTAACTTGTTTAGATTGGAAGACCAACGATAAAGTTAGTAGTTTTCCACCCTTTTATATCACATTTATCACCCTTTTAGATTTGTGTATCCACCTGACTCATGATTTTCAAAAACAGCTCATCATGGACCACATTTCAAGCTGAACACCTAATATTGGAAACAACTTTAAATGGAGCTCTAGACTGGATTAATTTTACATGTCAAAATACTTTAGAAAAGAAGGCTCAAATTTATCTATTTACTTTTGACTATGATTTAAAACTGCTTTTCGATATGATTTGCCAAAAATTTGAAATATCACTAAATATAATAAAGGGTAAAATTAAAATATTTGGTCTTTTAAATATTTTTTCCTTTATTTTATGTATCAACATAACTCATGATATTTGCCCCCCACACACACGGAAAAAAAAAAATCATGGACCACATCATCAGCTGGATGCATAATACTAGAAAGAATTAAATGTTGAGTTTTTAAGTTTGGTGTAGCTTGATTTTAAGTTTGGTGTAACTTAAAAAGGGTGAATGAGAAATGAAGGGAAAATGAAATATTTGAGTTTTTATTTTTGGCAAAGGGACATTGTCCCATATTGGAGGAAGAAAAGACTTTTGATGAGTATATATACAATTGCTCTTCTTCTTAAAGAGTTAAGAAGAAGGCAAGCTTTGCGCCGTCGTCGTCGCTCAGCTCGGCTTTGGTTATTGATTAATTAATCTTATTGGACAAAATTCCTTTTAATTAATTAACGGATAACACATAACTCGCGACGCGATGCGACCCGGTTCGGTTCGTTTTCTTTTCCGGATTAAATTAAATCTGTAATCTGTTTTCCCGCAATATTTCAACAGAAATATTGCCACATGTTCCAACAACTATGACTGTTTCTGAAAGGTTACAAACATTTTCCGGTGTGTTTTACAACCATTGAGTGGTTCGAAGTTCACCGAAGTTTTTGGTACCAATACGCTGGTGAGTTAAATTGTTCTATCCTGGGAGGATAATCTTCCAAAATCTTGGGTACACTAGGGGAATAATTTCGTTAAGGACACACTGTGCATTCAGCGTGCTCGATTTATTCCTATACTATTTTTCCAGAATGTATTTCGTGAAACTAGTTCTATTAACTTTCTGTTTTTGTTTTCTATTTCAAAAACTTTAATGGTTTTATTTTTTATTACAGCAATACAGATTGAATAACACTAAGGCTTCATTTGTTATTTTTAAGATTAAGACGTCTGAATCTAAATACACATCTGAATATCAAGATGTGTATTAAGATTAAGACATCTGAATCTGAATACACAACTGAATATTAAGACGTGTATTAAGATCTGAATACAAAATGATCAAGAATATTTGATTTTTAACATCTGAATATATGAGAGTTATCTTTATTTGAAAATTAATAAACATAAAATTCAAATGAAATATTAATTAATCTAATATTCTATCAATAAAATATATAGTTGTTTTAAAAATATGATAGTTGGTGGTGGTGACGGCTAACGGGTGAATATGGACTAGAGGCGGTGGTTGGTGGTAGTTTTGGTAGATGGTGGTGGTTCATGGTAGTAGCTAGTGGTGATTAGTAAAGGTGGCAATTATGATTGATGATGGTGGTGGTGAGTGGTGACAGTTAATAATGGCAGGTGGTAGTGGTAGTTGTGATTGAGGAAGGTGGTGGTGGGTGGTAGTAGGTTATAATGATAGGTAGTGCCGGCTGTGGTTGTTGATGGTGACGTGGTAGTTAGTTATGGTAGTTGAGGTGAATGCGTGTTAATTGCGGTTGAGAATGGTCGTGACGGCAGTGGTAGAGATGGTGGGTGGTGATAGTAGATAATGGTGGCAGCTATGATTGATGATGATGGTGGTGTGGTAGTGGTGGTGGCGGCGGCATGGTGGTAGTTGATAATGGTAAGCGGTGGCGGCAGTTAATAATGAATATAGATAATAGCATCTTAACAAAATTAAGTCTCTGTTATAGATCTTAATCATACAGACTTATTCAGACCCATTAAATGATTGTGAAGTTAAAAAATAAACACACTTAATAATTAAAATTCAGACTTTAAAAACAAACGACTTAACATCTAAGATGTAAATGATTAAAATTCAGACCTCCATTAAATGCAAATAAATGAGGCCTAAATGAACCATATTTTCATAATTTCACGACCTCGGAATCTCGGATTAGCTTATAATATGAAAGCAAGGATTGTTAAGATAGGAGATTAGACATTTCAAACCATCCCAAATATGGATGCCCATTTTACAGCCATATTCCACAAGATTTAACGAAAGGAAAAATTAGAAAAAAAAGAAAAAAAGAAGAAGAAGAAGTAAAGATTCAAAATTGTTCGATGGTTTTCATTCTATCATTTTCTTGATTCTCATCATGTCTTTAATTTACAGATGATTTTGTGCTCGAAATTATTTTTTGGCATCTTCAAATGACTTGCAGCAACAGTCTTTTCCCTTTTTCTTTTTTGGTGAACAGAGTTTCTTTTTCCATTTTTTTTTTTTGAGTTGTAGCCTCATAATAATTCATGTCCATATTGAAAGATTCAAGAAACAGCAACTGTGCCAGTCCGTACAGCTTTATTTGTGTCAGTTTCCTTGGTGGGGGTTTCTGTTTTAGTTCTGTGTGTATTTTTTGAGGATTTCTTAGAAGAAAGCTTCCATTTTCTCTCATTAGCTTCATCCATCTCCATTTGCTCTTCCCTGCATTCTTGGCTACAAAATGGAGTGTTCCCTCTGCAATCACAATAAAATTTTCAGTCGCCCTTACATTTAGATCGTTCCATTCATATCCCAAGAAAATGAAGTGGCAAGGAAAATGGTTAATTTCACAATGGTTAGTGAAGTTTATGTACTACTCATCTGTTTCAATTCAGACGACACACTTTCTTTATTAGTTCGTTCCAAAAAGACCAATACATTTCTACGATTAGAAATAATTTAATTTTAAACTCTTTATTTTACCCATTAAGCTTTTATAGTCACACAAATTTTATCGCCCTACAAAACTTTTACACTTTAAGTTTTTAAGACACAAATTTTAAAAGTCTCCTTCGTTATTCTCAAACTTCATCTCAAACTACCAAATCTCAATTGAAATGGAAGGAGTACTATAGTAATTGTGGTAAATAGTATTTTGACTGATTTTATGATTTTACTATTTAAGTTCGGTAAAGAGTAAGCTGTTTTATAGTCTGTTTGGCCAATCTTCTAAAATCGAAGTGTTTTTTCTTAAAAGTACTTTTAAAGAAAATGTTTTTTGTAAGAAACAGTTTGTGTTTGGCTAATTAATTTGAAAAGTACTTTTGAACAGTAATTAGTATTTGACCAAGCTTTTAAAAACTGTTTCTAAGTGTATTTTTCTCAAAAGTGCTTGAAGCTATTATTTTTTACTTCAGCTTCTCCTCAAAAACACTTTTTTCCTTCCAAAAACTTGGCCAAACACCTCAATTTTTAGCTAAAAGTGCTTTTGACCAAGAAAAATACTTTTGACCAAAAAAAAAAGATTGACCAAACAGGCTATTAATGTGATAAAACATAATTTTGTTATATTGATAAAATAGAATGGTTTTGAGTATCTGGAATAAACAGAAAAAGAAATCATGTGAGATGATAAAATATCTATCTAACCTGTACATAAAGATGTCACTGTTTTGACCCAAGGGTTTCTGGCAAAGAAAGCAAGCATCTAGAAAATGAGGTTGATATTGGTGTTCTTCACATCCACTGTAATATACTGCAGATGACTTCTTCATTGTTTTGTATGAAGAAAAGAAATGTTCCACAACCAAAGGAAGTAGAAGAAATTAAAAGAGAAATGGAGAATGCGGGAGGAATGCAAGGAAGTGGTGGAGCTTCTTATATATTGAATTGATGGACCATTATATTATTTTATATTATATACGATTTTCAATTATTAGTATATGTTAATCAGTTGTAACAAATTATTTGTCTTATTTTCCAGACAAGTAATTAAATTCACTTTTTGCATATGGTTGTTTATAGTTATGTTTAAGTGACCCGATAATATTATATTAGGGGTCGTTTGGTAGGATATATTAGGAAAAATAATAATATATGTATTTGCTTTGATATTATTAATATATTATTTTGTAGTGTTTTTTAATCTACGTATAATTAATACTTGTTTTTGTTATACGCTTCATTCAGTACTATTCTTATACATAGTGAATCGTGACATTAGAAATATTATGATTTTTAATACATGAATAAACATATATAAATACGAAATTTTCCTTTCAAAACTTATATACCAAACCAAACAATCCATAAAAAAAGTTTTAACATAACTAATGTAAACATTACTAATCGCATCATATTTACTATTTTTATTTATCCTACCCCTTACCGTGTGAAAGTTAAACTAATCGTGAAGTACTGAACACAAATCAGAAATTTACGAGTGTCCAGATTCCAGAATAATACTTTGTCAATTTCATGGCTTTATTTGATTGGTTGAGTGGGGACCACCTTATGTTTAGTGTTATTTAGACCAATAGAAAAACTATATAAATAACCTTAATAATTGTAAATTAGCGACTGAGGAGTAGAGATAATACAGTAGGTGGTATGTGATAAAACCACTGGCTGTTTCTCCAGGATTCAAGGGGTGGGATCTAATGGCTATAGTACATTGCATGTATTGGCCAACTTGACTATCATAAGTAAATGTACTTTTTAGAATTGTTTTTATGGCACAAACTTCTTTAGCATTTTGCTCCCTTATGTTTTAGAGAATCTTCAATAACTGCACGAGGTTAATTATAAATTTCAATGATGAAAAATAATACATTACATGTGATGCAAGATCACAAGGAATAAATCAAAGGGAATACCATCCAAGAAAAGATTAAGGAAATAATATATTATCAGAGCACTGCAAGGGAAAGAATCAATAATCAGAGATGAAAAAGGAAGAAGAGGCGAATTTACGGAAAAAGAATCAATCACGGATTCGATAAATGATTGACGGAAGCTATTACAGGAAGGTCCCAAATCAAAGAGAAACAAAATCGCAAAGGGCTGCATCGGAGATTGTTGAAGCCAGAAATCAAGGGATCTATCGCAAATCACTCAAGTAACAAAAAAATATGCCTAGTGGATGCAAAGTCTATCAAGACCACAAATCAAGAAAGATCAACGGAAACTTGACTTTATTCTTGGAAAGAATCAATCTATGATTCCGTTCAAGGGTCAACTCCCTTAGGTTTGCAATCTCTNGAAGTTGGTTTGATCAAAGTATATTTATTTCAATATATATATATATATATATATATATATATATATTGAAATAAATATACTTTGATCAAACCAACTTCAATCTCTTTGTTCTACTTCAAACTAAACATTGTAGTCTGCTCTAGATTTCTTGTGTAATAAAGAAGAGAAGAGAAAGAGAAATGAACATTGGTGAGGCATTGTATCAATTATAGAGAGAAGAACGAGTGACAAAAGTTGTTGGTGTATAACAACATTGATGATAGGGTATAATTGCGTATTTTAGTCGATTATTACACTCTAATTTACTGCACTTTAATTGAGTTTGAGCTTTAATCGCTAGTGTTTTGCACTAAATGTGTGGTTTATGCCTTGTAGGAGTGATTCCGAGCTATATAGATGTTATGAAATTAATTCAAGTAATTTGAAGCTTTGAAGTCTGAGTAAAAGCCCAAGGAATTAAGTCGGGATCGTGTTTAGGGGTCAAATTTGATATTTAAGAATAAACGAAGACTCGAGTAGGTATATTGCGCACTGTCTAGTAAAATAGACATAACTCTTTTCTCCGATCTCTATTTGGGATATATAATATATGGTTGAAAATCTAACTCAACGAGCTACAACTTTCATGTTTTACGTTTTTACAAAGTCCAGACGGAAATGGGTGAAAAGTGTGCGGCAAGTGCGCGGCCGCGCACTGACCGTGCAAATGGAGCTGAATACTTGTCGATAGGCGCGGCCTAAGCGCCGTTGGAGCGCGCCCGCAGATGTCTTGCCCGGGAAAAGTGTCCTTTTTCGCATTGGAGAAGGTATAATTGTTTGGGCCCGACCCTACTCGGTATATATACATGAAAAAAATGGTATTTTGAGAAGGTTGGACAGATTTGACCTAAGGAGGCAGAGACAAAATAGGAGCAAGGCGGGGAATTCTTCTACGAGTTTTTACTTCCTCTTCCTATTTTTCATTGTTGGTTATGACTTTTAGTATTTTATTTTTACATACTTTTATGAATAGCTAATTTGTTATCTAGGGTTTTGATGGAACCTTTTGTAGGATAAATTCTTGTTATGTTTTTATATAATTGAGTCGTTGGATTTCTCTACTTGTTCAAATACGTTTATATTGTGGTTGGTTGAAGAGGTCTCAATCGACTGTGCCTATTTAGTGTGTATTACTCGGGAGAGAGTGCATATTTAGGTAGTTGTTGAACAACATCACTCCCGACGTATATGAGGGATCAATAACGAAGCGTTTAAAGGTAGGATTAAGGATAACAAAACCTTGGGTGCAATCTAAGTGAGTTGTACTTAATGCCTGCTAGCGTAATTCGGGAGAATATGTCTATTAAATTGAGGTAGTTACTCGGGAGAAAATTACAACACGCAGAGCGCTCATGATCGGTAAAGAATACTTAGGCGAAATTATAGAAGACGTAGCGGGAAGGATTCCGACAATTGAGAAAATCATAACTCTAGACCTCCTTAATTTTTTTCTCCAACCCGTAGTATCTTTAGTTCTAATTTACTATTTTAATTTGTTAGTTAGTTAGTTAAACACAAGAATCTTAATATCTATAAGTTAGGAATTGTTCAAACTTGTATTCTTGGTGATAGTGAACAACTGTAGCTAAGCCTTAGTTCTCTGTGGGATTCGGCTCCGGACTTGTAAACCCGAATATATTGTCAATGACCGCTTAGTCCTTTTTGTAAGGCATAGTTGGGCGTGATCAAACATCAACTCATATGTACTAAGCTACTTCATACTTGAAAGAGATAACCCTTGAAATCGAAGGGGACTGGACGTAGGATTCATTCAGAATCCGAATCAGTATAAAAACATATTATGTCATTTATTTTCTGCGATTTATCTTTTTCATTCGATTCCTGAAAAGCCTAGTTGACTAGAACTTAAATTAGTTGACTACTACGAAAAAGAAAAGAAAAATCACAATTCACCCCCCTCTTGCACTTTCAATTGGTATCAGAGCCAGTCTCGCACTTTTCACTTAACAGCTTGTGAGAAAAGATAATGGCAAATTAAGTAATTGTTGGAGCACTTTTTCAAGAAGGCACATCGCAAGTTAGGCCACCATATTTCAATGGACAACATTTTTCTCACTGGAAAGTGCGTATGAAAATATATGCAAAATATTATGACGTCAAAGTATGTCGCGTTATCAAATAGGGAAACTATCCACTACCAACAGCAACTTAACCACCTGGTGATCCAGAAGATATAGATGAGTACACAGACGAGCAAATGACAGTTGTTCGGGTTAATGCTAAGGCACAAAATTTACTCTATAATTCTATAAGTGGAGAGGAATATGAGAAAATCTCAAGTTGTGATACAACTAAAGAAATGTGGGATAAACTGGAAGTTACGTATGAAGGAACCAGCAAAGTGAAAGAAACTCACATTAACATGTTGGTTCATGACTACGAACTCTTCCAGATGAAAGAAGGAGAATCCATTGAGGAAATGTTTGTAAGGTTCAGCAAAATCATTAGCGATCTAAAAGCTTTTGGTAAACAATACTCTAGTGGTGATCAAGTTCAAAAATTTCTAAGGAGTCTACCTACCACTTGGCAGACAAAAGTAGTTGCACTCGAATCACAAGATCTAAACAAACTTTTATGTGATGAGATTCGAGGAGATGTTATAGTATTCGAGAAAACATCAACTCAAGAAAACAAACCAAGAAGAAAAGAAGAAAACAGTTGCCTTCAAAGCTACAACTGAAAGACCAGAAAATGATATTAATGACGACCTAGAAGCTCTTGAAGAAGAGATTGCCATGGTATGAAGGAACTTGGACAGTTTAATGAGAAGATACATAAGACAAGAAGAGGTAGGATGGCCCTGGCGAACCAGGAAATTCAATGAACAAGACAAGAATGATGGAAAATGTTATAAGTGTGGAAGATATGGTCATGTTCAAGCTGAATGCCCAGATCTTAAAGGAGTGGTTTCCAGAGGATTTAATAAAAATAAATACTTCAGAAGTTGGAGTGATGAAGACAGTTTGGAACACGAGGAAATAGAAAATCTATGCTTCATGACCATTTTGGAAAACGACATGAAAAAATATTCAAGCTACTGGACTGATGAAGATGCATCAGACGATGAATGCAAATAAGATAATGAAAATTGTTTCACGGAACGAGGTGAAACAAGCGAGGTAAGATCTTATAACTATGATAGATGCAATAAATTGCAGAATATTCCTGACCTTGCCCTGAAAGAGTCTCAAAAAATGTTGAACGAACCAAGGAGACTAAATAGGGAAAAGAAATACTAGGAACAAAATCTTGAAGTATGTGAAATTGAAAGAGAAGTACTTCAAGAAGAAGTTCAGGAATTGCAAAAGCAACTTAATGGCATGCGCAAGTCCGCCAGTCACAGTTTTGTCAAGTCTAATCAGGTGACTTACAAGTCAACTAGAAAAGGACTGGTTAGAATTGACTCCACAAGTACTAACACAAGTGGTAGATCAAAAACTGGATCAGCCTTTACGTGTCACTACTTTAATAAACGCGGACATAAATATTCTTTTTGTCGATTTCATAAATCTAATATTTCAAGATGGATTTTGAGACCCAAAAATAATCCAGATCTTAGTAGAATTGACCAACAAGGAACCAAGCAAACTCGGGTACCTAAAGGAAGTTTTAATTCTATTTTGCAGGAACACCAGAGAAAGAGCCGCAATGGAATACTTAGATAGTGCGTGTTCCAGTCACATGACATGTGACAAAAACCTATTCAAATAAGTTACAAATATAAATGGAGGAAATATCAAATTTGGCGATGATTCAAAAGGAAATATAGTTGGCACTGGCACAGTTCCATTTAATAACAACTGTGATATTACTATAGTGTATCTTGTAAAAGGACTCAGCTACAATCTCCTGAGTATAAGTCAGCTATGTGATTCAGGTTACGAAGTAAATTTCAAGAAACAGACTACGCTATTGAAGACGAGACAGGTAAAGTAATACTCCCAGGAAAAAGGTATGGAAATGTTTACATTCTTGATGGAATTGAAAATCTAGATAGTCACATGCTTAGCATCTATATCTGATGATCCATGGTTGTGGGATAAGAAACTTGGTCATGCAAGCATGCATCTTATTGAGAAACTCTCCAAGCGTGATTTAGTTATTGATATCCCTAAACTTAATTTTTCTAGAAAATCATGTATGTGATGCACGTCAAATTGGAAAACAAACCGGAAACTCTTTTTAAAGCAAAGACATTGTATCTAACACCAAGTCTTTACAATTGCTCCACACGGAGTTGTTTGGACCCACCAAAACTGCTAGTATAGGAGGAAGACAACATGCTTTTGTTATTGTTGATGACTACTCACATTTTACATGGGTGATTTTCTTATCTCACAAAGATGAAGCCTTGAAATACTTTGAGATTTTCTGTAAGAAAGCTGAAAGAGAAAAGGGTGTACCTTATTACAACCATTCAAAGTGACCATGGAGGAGAATTCGAAAGCAGAGTATTTGAGGATTTCTGCAATGATCAAGGATATATTCACAACTTCTTAGATCCAATATCACCTCAACAAAATAGAGTATCTGAGTGGAGAAATAGAACTCTACAAGATATGGTCAAAACAATGATATTAGAATATTCCCTGCCAAATCATTTTTTGGCAGAAGCTGTAAGCACAGCCTGCCACATTCTCAACAGATGCCTTATAAGACCTATCCTGAAGAAAACTCCATTGAATTATGAAAAGGTAATGGCCTAACATAGGTTCTTTTCATCCTTTTGGCAGCAAATATTTTATCCACAACAATGGTAAGGAAAATCTTGGAAAATTTAATCCAAGAAGCGAGGAAGGTATTTTCTGGGTTATTTCATAAACAATAGATCTTTTAATGTTTATAATAAATGCACTTTATCTGTAGAAGAATCAGTACATGTCATATTTGATAAAAATAACACTACGACCGAGAAAGGAGTTATTGCAGGTGATGAAGATATTAGTCAAGAAATATCACAGTCAAACAAATCTCAAAAGTCGACTGATACAATAGACGGTGTCACAGAATCAACTAATGAGCCTTTCAACAGTCAAATAAAATCACAGAAGGAGTCAACTACTCATAAGATTGCAACACATCCAAATGAGTGGAGAAGTGAACTGGAATATCCTCAAAAGTTTATCATAGGAGATGCAAGTGAAGGAATGAAAACTAGGGGAACTCTCAAGAAAAAGGCAAAATTAGCACCAACCAAAGAAGGTTGAGGAAGCCTTAAAAGACTCCAACTAGGTACAAGCAATGTAGGAAGAACTCGATCAATTTGATAAAAATCAAGTTTGGAGACTACTACCTAAGTCTGCAAATGCTACTGCAGTTGGAACAAAAAGGGTTTTCAGAAATAAGCTTAATGAGGATGGAAAGGTCGTGAGAAACAAAGCCAGATTAGTATCCCAAGTCTACTCACAGTAGGAAGGAGTCGACTATGATGAGACCTTTGCACCAGTAGCTCGACTGGAGCCTATACGGATCCTTCTTGCATATGCATCCTTCAAACGATTTAGACTCTTTCATATGGATGTCAAAAGTATTGATGAGGAGGTATAAGTAAAACAACCTTCTGGTTTTGAAGACTCAAAATTTCCTTACCATGTGTATAAGTTGACTAAAGCTCTGTATGGACTCAAACAAGATCCACGAGCCTGGTACAAAAAGGTTAGCTCATTTCTACTTGATCATGGCTTTACAAAAGGTAAAGTAGATACTACTTTATTTAACAAAATATCATCAGGAGGTAATCTTATTATTCAAGTTTATGTTGATGATATTATCTTTGGAAGTGCTAACCCTCTTTTGTGCAAGGAATTCGCTAGTCTTATGCAAAGTGAGTTTGAAATGAGCATGATGGGAGAGCTTACATTTTTTCTTGGACTACAAATTTAATAATCTGAAGAAGGAATGTTCCTGTGCTAGACAAGATATATAAAGGAATTGATTCAAAAGTTTGGCATGAGCAGTGCTAAAGCAATTGGTACACCAATGAGCCCATCAATAAGTCTTGACAAGGAGGAAAAAGAAAATTCAGTTGATGAAGCTAAATATCATGGATTAATTGGTTCTTTGCTTTACTTGACTGCTAGTCGACCAGATATTATGTTTAGTGTGTGTAAATGTGCCAGGTGTCAGTTAGATCCTAAGAAACCACATCTGACTGATGTAAAGAGAATAATTTGTTACCTTATCGGAACTATTTCTTATGGATTATGGTACCCACATTCTAACATTTTTAAACTGGAAGGTTTTTCAGATGCTGATCTTGCAGGTTATAAGGAAGACAAAAAAAGCACTAGCAGAACATGTCACTGGGAAAGGCATTAATTTCATTGAACAGTAAAAAACAAGGCTCAGTTGCATTATCCACAACGGAGGCAAAATGTATTGCCATTGGGCAATGCTGTGCACAGTTACTATAGATGTCTTACTGACACCTTTCCCTTTCCTACACTCAACCACCAAAATCCCATCCTTTTTATCCCCTGAACCATTCCTTTTTGTCTTCATCGCTCCTACCACTCAGAAACCCTTTCTCAAAATCTCTCAATGGCTAAACACTCCAAAAGTCTGTCTACCTCTGTCATGACCCAATTTTCCTTTGTTGGGTATCGTGATGGAACATAGTCTTATGGACTAGGTAATCCTAGCAGTTACTAAATAACAATAATAATAAAATGAAAACTATCAGTCTTGATATAGAATCTCAACAGAATGTACAAACTTTCCCCAAAAAAACGGTAATACAAGTCATAAGCTCTACGAAAATGCAGGAGGAATTTCCTTGCAGTACAGGAGGAATATCAAATCTTGCCAATAAATGCAATAAGAGATCAGTAGGAATATCCAGATTTAGAACAACAGATGAGAATGCAAAGACAAGTGCACAGCATCACCCTTCGTGCTTTTACTCTCATCCTCACCAAAACAAGTGCATGATATCACCCTTCGTGCTTTACTCTCATCCTTACCAAAACAAGTGCACGACATCACCCTTCGTGCTTTTACTCTCATCCTCACAATAAATAAATAGATACGGCACGACATTATCCTTCGTGCTTTAATATCATAACATAGCACGACATCATCCTTCGTGCTTTAATATCATAACATGGCACGACATTATCCTTCGTGCTTTAATATCATAACATAGCACGACATCATCCTTCGTGCTTTAATATCATAACATGGCACGACATTATCCTTCGTGCTTTAATATCATAACATGGAACGACATCACCCTTCGTGCTTTTACACTCTCATCCTCACAATACACGGGATCACCCTTTGTGCTTTACACTCTTCCTCACCCAAACAATATCAAGAACAACAGTTTGGAACGGAAAAACCAACAATATGACCAATAAATCACCACATCCCGGCAAGGGAGTCAACAATACAAATAATATCATTAACAGCATAAACAATAATAGAAACCATCACATCCCGGCAAGGGATTCAACAATACAAACANGCATGCTTGACTCCAACGAATAGATGTTCCAACTACGACTAATCAATTATAAGGCTAGATGACACTAATTATAGTCAATTAGGAAAGCTAGGAAGAAAATATAGCATGATGATAAGAGAAGTAGAATATTCAGTTAAGTCAAGTAAGGTCAATTAGCCAATGAAGGAATCCAAAAACAAGTAATTCTAATTTAAACAGGAAGGGATGAAATTAACAACCAAGAATTCAAATGTAACAATTACAAATCATACATATGTAATATAAGAACCTACGAATCCTAAAAGGCTAATCTAATTGCAAATAAGTTCGAGTACACACTCGTCACCTCGCATACTCGGACTACAATCAACAAGAAAGACTCAATCTTAAGGGGTATTTCCCCCAAACAATGTTAGGCAAGATACTTACCTCAAAGAAGACAACCCGGTACTCAAAAATAGACATCTCGGGCGAAAAGACCTCCGGACGGCTCAAAATCAACTAAAACAACTTCAAAATACACATAAAACGTATAAGGAACTATTCCGAATAATAAAGTTTCAATCTTTACAAAATTATAAAAATCGACCCAAAAGTAGACCCCGTGCCCGCACCTCGGAACCCGACAAATTTTACAAATTTTGATTACCCATTCCGATACGAGTTCACCCATACTAAATTTATCCAATTCCGATAACATTTGGTCTTTCAAACCATGAATTTTCATTTTTGAAGTTTTCTTTCAAAACCCACAACTTCCTCAACCCAAAACACAGTTTAAATGATGAAAACATTCATGAAATATAATTAATTCTAGTGGAAGAACACTTACCCATTCGATTTGTGTGAAAACCCCTTCAAACATCGCCAAGAACCGAGCTCTAGAAGTCAAAATATGTTAAAAATGGCATAACCCTCGTTTTTGAAGACTTATATTCTGCCAAACTATTTAATGAATTGCGATCGAGGAGCATTGATTGCGATCGGGAGAAGAAAAGGAAAGTTGTCCAGGATTAAAGCATCGCGATCGCGGAGAACGTAATGCGATCGCGAAGAGGAACAATTGTCGTTGGCCAAAGTGCTCTATGCGATCACGAAGGCTCGAGTGCGATCGCGTATGAGAAGTTACCTGCTGCCCAAAAATGCTACACTACGCGATCGCGAAGCATCGAATGCGATCGCGTGGAAGAATAATTCGATGCCCCAGTGGAAACACTATGCGAACGCGATGGTGCACCTGCGAACGCAGAGAAGGAGGATGTGGACTTCTGCGATCGCGGACCTGCCTATGCGATCGCAATTAATAAAACTGGGGTGGCCAACATTACTCTATGCGATCGCGGATGTGCATATGCGATCACATAGAAGAAAACACCAGATAGCAAAACATCAATGCAAAATAGGGGAGAGTTGACCCGAGGCCCCCGGGACCCCGTCCAACCACACACACAAGTCATATAACCTAACACTGACTCGCTCGAGGTTTCAAAACACATAAAACAACACTAAAACGATGAATTAAACCAAAATTCAATGAAATTCCTCAAAACTTATTTAAACCTTAAATTTTGCATTTATGGTCTGAATCACATCTAATGAAGTCCGTTTCTTACCAAACTTTACAGATATGGCACAAATATTATGTGGAACCTGTACCGGGCTCCGGAACCATAATACGGGCCCGATACCACAGGTTTCACATATAATTTTATTTTCAAAAACCTCCTTTATTTTCAGAAAATAATTTCTTTTAAAAATTTATTTCTCGGACTTGGGACCTCGGAATTCGATTTCGGGCATACGCTCAAGTCCCATATTTTCCTACAGTCCCTCCGGGACCGTCAAATCACGGGTCCGGGTTCGGGTTCGGGTTCGGGTTCGGGTCCGGGTCCGGGTCCGTTTACAAAAAACGTAGACCGAAGTCAACTTTATTCAAAATTTTAATACAAAATTATCATTTTTATCAGTTTTTCACATAAAGGCTTCCCGGCTACACGCTCGGGCTGCACACACAAATCGAGGTGATATAGAAGGAGGTTTTCACGACCTCGGAACACAGAATTAACTAGAAATATACGGGATGACCTTTTGGGTCATCACAACCTCCACTAGGAAAAGTACTCGTTTCAAGGGAAAACCCTCTTCTCAGCCTCCAGAACAAGTAGACCTAGGGTCTGACCACTTAGAAGGGTTTTCCTCCTCTGAGGAAGAACTATCCGACCACTTTCACCCAATAGGAGAAAAAGTTCTTGGAAAAGGGCCTATGGAAGACCGACATGAATCTTTTACCCCTAAGAAATCCAAAGTAGCCCTATCGAGTTCTCTAGAGTTCGACCTCAATTTCTAGGATACCCCAAATAGGGATTTCTTTGTTTCTCTAAAAGACATGCCCATTGCCCACGACAGAGTAATCGACCTTGATGATATGTAGGCCCTCAATTATAAGGTAAAGGATCTGTTTGTTTTTCAAGGATGGTCTAAATTCCTCTATGTACCCCCTCCCAAAGTCTATGAAACCTTAGTGAGAATGTTTTATGAAAATCTTCGCTCTTGCAAGCCTGGTAAGTTAGAATCCATAGTTCTACGAAAACACATTGTCCTTGATTGTGCCATGTTTGACTTAATTTTTCAATATAAGTGCTCCAACTTTCCTACGCTTTTTAAGAATACTTGGCCCGATGATTTTGAAATTTTGTTTGATCAAGCAAAATGTTGTATTGCTGAGTGTCCATCTGATTCCCTTCCTAGCCAGTTAGGTCCCCGTGATGTTAGTTTTGAAACCCGAGTTCTGAATCACATTGTTGCAACTACTCTTCTTTCTCGTACTGGATCATTCTCTACTTCCTCTCAATGAGATACCTTTCTTGTATACTGCCTTGTGACCAAACTTAAGGTTAAACTATCCTCATGAGTCATAAATTTGATGATTGAGAGTGATGATGATCCCACCAATTTACACTATGGTATGGCTATCACCCACATTTTAGAAGCCCACAACATCTCTATCTCAGAATACCCCTTTGTCTACGTTTCCAAGTCCTACAACTCTAGAGTCGTTGCCAGTATGGGGTTGAAATCAAGGGCATTCAGCCTGCTCCCAAGACAAAAGCCTTTGTTTCTCATCATAGTGTAGGTGATCCTGGTCTTATGGAGAAACTGTCTACTATTGACAACAAGTTGACCGTCATCAAGGACCTTCTTGCTGCAACTCAATCCACTGTGGGGACATCCTTGTAATCTCCAATGAGACTGGGTCCGATGTTTCAAAGATAAAGGTCAAAATTCTCAAACTTAGAGAAAATGCAGTCAAAGCCTTCAAGGAAGTACATGGCATGATTGATGGAATGACAGTCTCAGCCAATGCCAGTTTTGAACGTCTGAAGGAGGCGATTTGCAACACTCTTACTTATTTCTTGCATCGTTAGTTATGAAAGTTTCAAACAATCTTTTTTTGGTATTTTGCTGTTTTGGACTGGATAACCAGACACTGGATAATTTTTTTTATTTTTGCTAAACCCTGCATGCCTATATTTTGCAAATATTTGCCTATGATGTGTCTGCTTCTACTTTCTTTCCACTATATATTTGCATATCCCCTCTTTGTTGATGTCAAAAAGGGGGAGAAAGAAGTGTTGTACTTTGCAGGACAGATAGCAACTCCTATTGAGGGGGGAGTCGATTGAAGTATATGCAACAACTGTTGAGGGGGAGTCGACTAAAGTATATGCAGCAGCTATTGAGGGGGAGTCGACTACAGGGAAGTAAACTGTTATATATATATATATATATATATGTATGTATATATATATATATATATACATATGTATGTATGTATATATATATATATATGTATGTATGTATATA
>MDKI01115180.1:0-27882 GCA_005239505.1 Nicotiana paniculata | reverse complement strand
TCACGGAAATGGTTAAAATTTAACAATTACCTAAGAATATCATTATTGAGGATCAACTACTCTTATGGGTTGATCATTCTAAGTCTTTTAAGTTACTGAATTCTAAATTATTAATTTATAATTAATTAATGAGTTTTTCAAGACTAATACAAGAATTGAATCAAAACTACTGAATTCATCGAACACCGAGCCATAATGCTGACTCTGCCCTTCATATAGATGTCTAGCAATGATGTTGTTAATAGTAGCTTGTAATATTTAATTACTTTTTCAATTTTGCTATTGCAATAGTAGAGTCAGTCTACACCACCAAACAACTAGGAGAAAGAAGGCAACTCAATGAAAAGCAAAGGAATTGTGCTTAGCTCACCTAAAAATGTGATTCCAGAAGTCAATTATGGAGAAAAGCCAATGAAGAAAGCGAAGTATTTTGATAATTATGGTGTCATTTTAATGGATGCTAATTATCTCCTAAAGACTATGCCTAGTGTGAGAACTTCAATAAATGGAAAGCAAACAAAAGGGATCCTCTACAGTTTTGAAAAAGATAAGAAAGTTTCAATAGTCTGTCTTTGCCAGCTGAGTTTGTGAAGCATAATGGTGGAGAAGAGGTTGATAATCCCATGAAATTTATTAAGGTAATTACAGAAGAAAAGGTCAATGCAGTTGATGAGTCACTTGTGGGCCATTTTTTTAATCATCATATCTAGAGGCGGAATAAGGTTTTGAGTTCTCGATAAACAATTTATACTATTAAGTGGGTTTTTTAATATAGCTAGACGGTCTGATCGATACAAAATTTTTGAGTTTTGTCGAACCTGTAATCAGATCTATGCTAGTTTTTGAATTTGGAATGTGCTAGATATTATGATTTAATTAAACTGCTGTTCATTAACTTTCTGAATTGTAAAATATTCAACTATACATGGAAGAAGAACAGTAAATTAATTTTATGGAATTTACTTTAGTATTTTCGGACATGATCCGTCTTATTAGTTATTATTATTAACCAAGCCAAGCACAAATTATTTTATAAATATTGACAAAAGTGTTACAGACATGAATTGCTATACTCTAAAAATATTTTTTTGAAAAACACTTTTGATAGAAAATACTTTTTAAAATAAGCAGATTTTAAGATTTTGTAGCATCTCTTCCTATATCTCAGACCTAATGAAGTTGCAAACACTATTTCTCTAAATGCTTTGGCTGATGCCCGACATTGATTTTGATTATAATGCTTAGTCCTAGTAAATGATCATTTGAGAGATAAGGAAGTCCAAATTTATGAGTATTATTTGCTCTATTTCTTTCCTTTTCCATGTATAAGATTGAAGTTTACCTTCTGTGCTCTTTCTTCATGTCTAAATTTAATCTTAAAGAAAAATAAGCGGTCACAAAAAATATAGTCTGGTAATACAGTTCAAAATCGAATTTTACAAAGAGCTTAAATATGTTCTAGTCAACATAATCACCAAATAATCTAAGTTGAACTGTTAAAATATTTTTAATAGTTTTTTTTCTTACTAATTTGACTAAATTAACGCAATTATGGCAATAAAAATAATAACGGTAAAAATGAGAAGAATCCCCAAGATGATGAAACCTAGGGCATTAATGAATTCCCCAATTATTGAATGAACTCCAAATAATGAATCCTTAATAAATACGCGCTTGACGAGGTTTTATTAGGGGTATCACAATATTCTAAATATTGACTGAACTAATTGAATCAAACCTAACCGTATCGATTATTAGGGTTTTATTAGAGCTGCTATAGGCTAGATTTTGAGGGGGGTCAAAGTTTTACTCTCTATACAAAAAAATAAAGGACAACCCGATGTACTAAGCTTTCGCTATGCGCTTATGATTCGGGGAAGGGTCAGACCATAATGGTCTATCACACGCAGCTTTATGCTGCATTTATGCAAAGGCAATACATCATTTAGATATATAACAAATTAGCAATATTTTGAATATAGGAAAAAAATAAAGAAATTTTTATGAGTGATAACAAAACCTTTCAAGTACGATTACAAATATGACTCTACTTTGAGAAACTTCGAAAATGGAGTAGGTTGGTATTGAAGATGCAAATGAGTAATACTATTGCCAAAATTACGAGCAGAATTGCTCACGTTTTTTGATCTAACTAGTTTTTTAACACGTATGTTACACGTTTATACATAATTTTGTAAAATAATGTCAATAACATTAATACAAAGCTTTGAATAAATAATTGTACATGGAAGAATATAGTACAAACTTCTATAAATAATTAATATGGATCCTGTCAAATTTGTTATGTGATAATTTTAGTACTTGTGTCACAAGTTCAATATTATCGATAACAAATAACATTATGTTATCTAATCAATATTCAGTTTGTAGATGAAGAGCAGCTTATTGTGTTGCTATTTCTGGCCATATTTATTGTTGGGTAATGATTACTTACTGCGATAGTAATATACATGGAGAACATATTTTCGCACGTGTAAGATGCAGGGTTATTTAGTAATTCTATTTGCAAAATAAGTACGCTTCGTACTTTCAAAGTCTACGATGATAATAACAAACTCAGTAAAATCTTATGTAGTCTTTATTCTTACTTTATGATGGTAAATATGTTATTTCCGAAATATACTTCGCTCAAGAACAGTAAAAATGAAGCAATAAACAGATAGTAGCAATGACAAGATAATAAGACACGGAAGCAAATGGTGCAACATGCAATAACAAAGATCGATGCATACAACGCTACAAGAATAGAGCCAATCCAACTGGAAATAATGATACTCCGTGTAATAGCAAGGGATTAGGAATAGGAAAGTACAAGACTAGTACTAATACAACTGGAAAGACTAGAAACTTTAGACCACCTGTCAACCCACAACCCTATCCTTGACCTCCACACCCTCCTATCGAGAGTCATGTCATCGGTAAGCTGAAGTAGAGCCATGTCATGTCTAATCATCTCTTATACAAGTACTTTTTAGGCCTCCCTCAACCTCTTACACCTCCTAATCGCCGGGGCGTCAGAGTTTCTCCTCTTCACATGTCCGAGCCATCTCAACCTCGATTTCCGCAACTTATCTTCCACAGGAGCCACGCCCACCTTGTCCCTACTACATTCATTATTAATCTTGTCTTTCCTAGTATGCCTACACATCCATCTCAACATTCATATTTCCGCTACTTTCAATGAGATTTAATTTCTTGACTGACCAATACTAGGTTCCATACAACATTGCCGGTCTAACTACCGATTTATAGAACTTGCCCTTAAGTATAGATGGCACATTCTTATCATACGAAACACTAAAAGCAAGCCTCCATTTCATCCATCTTGCTCCAATACGAAGTGCGACATCCTCGTAGATCTCCCTATTACCATGTATCACAAACCCAAAATCAACAATAAAAGAAAAGAAAGGACCGTAAGCTTAGAAAGCCTACGAAGCCATAGATAAAGTTCGCAGAGTTGTAGTTGTAGAGTTTTGCCGTAAAATGAAAAGGTATTAATACCATGGTTTTACTTCACAAATAACTCTACGAATAGTTATAACTCATATAATTTGATTTTATCCCCATGAAATAGTCAACGATAGACATTATACTGCAGGAAAATAATGAAAAACAACACTTCCTACTAAAAATCACGCATGGATTTATGAAAAATTAAAAAAGTCAAAGTAAATTCAAGAAAGAAAATAGCACCAACTTGGTCTTCCAAGTTGAATGAAGCATAGTGATTCCTATCCAATCTCAAATTTACAATTTTAGGAATATGTTTTAAAAAAATTGACAGAAAAAGTGTCACGGAAATGGTTAAAATTTAACAATTACCTAAGAATACCATTATTGAGGATCAAGTACTCTGGTAATATAACTTATTTAGAGGCGGGGCTAGATTTTCAATCTTACGGGTTCATCATTTTAAGCCTTTTAAGTTACTGAATTCTAAACTATTAATTTATAACTAACTAATAAATTTTTCAAGACTAATACAAAAATTGAACCAAAGCTACTGAGTTCACTGAACCCGGAGCCACAATGTTGGCTCCGCCCCTGAATTTATCATATAGATGTCTAGCAATGATGTTGTTAATAATGTAATATGCAGAAGCCTAGAGAAGTATTTGATTTGCTAGTTTCAGGGTCGATCTCATTCTTGATGTATTTGATCAAATCTATCGTCATAAAAGGATTTGAGCAACAAAGTTAATTAGACTATGTTATTTGGAAACTTGATAAAATTAAGTGAAATTGAAGAAATTTTACCATATTCAACTATATATATTACTATAATTTAAATTTCATGTTTATTAAGAAATCGTAAACCTTTGAAACTTTTTTCCCATTTTACTATTTCTTTGTTTTAGACGAAATAGTAAATAATATTACCAATTAAACATTTTATTTTATTCTTTTCAACTATATACAATCAGACATCTCTATAACAACATCCCTATATAACGTCACTTATATAAAATTCTAAGTTGTTTACGGAATTGATTTTTTATGTAATATTTTACTTCTGTATAACGATGTGTATCTATAATAATCAACATCCATCTTTATAACAACATGCTCTTTATAAGATTATCCTTCTATAACAACAATGCAAAATCTCTAAGATTAGCGGTAATAAGTCTAAAAAGTTTGGCACAATATCTTGAAAACGTTATGCACCACTTATGATAATAATATTTTGCTAATACGAATTTCCATAATTAAAGATTTTATTTAATTTCATTAAAATATATGCAAGTATGCTTTCAATTCATCCCATTGCACAAAAGTTTTCGTCGTACATAATGCTTAATATTTAAAAATCTGCACATATCTTTTCTATTCTCATCATGCGTAAGTTTAAGATTTTAAGAAATACTCCCTAAAATTTGAGTCTTTTATTGGTTTCTGTATTTCTTGTCAAAGGCGGAGCTGAGATGTGAAGTTTATGTATTCAGGATATTAGTATATTTAAGTTATTGGGTTCTAAATTAATAATTTATTCATATTTAATGGATTCTTAAGACAAACACATAGTTTGGATCAAAACTACGGGTTCGACCGAACCCCTATCTCACATGCTAGCTCCTTCCCTGTTTCTTGTGGCGTATTAAAATTTTTATGTAAGGCATTTTGATTTCTTGATTAGAATAATTCATGTCATATATATGGAGTCTAACATCAAACTATTTCTTTAGAAGTAAAGATAACATTGTGTCAAAATAAGATATATATTTTTTTAATACTCTATATGTAAAATATTAAAAAAGAAAAAAAGTTAATTTATAGGTATTTTTTTTCTATAACAACCAAATAATATTTAAATTTCATATAATGTTATAGGTGTACTTTAATATCTATTTACTATAAAAGCTGGAAAATATAAAAACAAATGAAGTTGTTAGAGAGAAATCTGAATGTACTCTATATACGTAATTTAATTCTATTTTAAATGTAACGCAAATATGAACATATTTATTAACAAGTAATATGAAGGATTTGTTACCAAAGAAAATTAAGTATATCACTCATTTTTAGAGAACAAAATCTAAGATTATTAAATGTATTTAAGTAAGAGTCAAATCATGTTATCTTAGATGTAATTTAATTCTGTAATTAAAACGGTAAAATCATTATATCTTCCTATATATATTTCTTATATTGCATTGTGTTTAATCAACTCATTTATTCTCCATTTTTATATTAACGATAAAATAGGTAGGAAAACGTTTCTTATATATGTCACGACTCAAAATACCCAACCCACAGGATCGTGATAGCGCCTAACACAATATTTGCTAGGCAAGCCAACGTTAGAAATTTAATTAACCATTTTCCTTTGAATATTACTTAATCAAAGTGAAACAACTTAAAAATGAATATTAATAAAGGCCAATAATAAGCCCAACCACGAACTAATTATATAACCAGAAAACTATTGCACGATCTGGTGTCATAATTAACGAACTACTAAAGAATACGACAAATAAATGGGCTGAAAGAAATATATCTCTGTTTCAAATGAAATAAAACAATATATAATGAATAGTAGGAGACCCGAGGAATCTCCGGACGCCAGCATATCTACCTTGTGTCTCCGAACGAAAATGCGCGGCTACAAAGATCTCCTAACTCTGGCCGGTACCTGGATCTGCACAAAAGAGTGCAGAGTGTAGTATCAGTACAAGCGACCCCATGTACTGAGTAAGTGCGGAGCCTAGCCTCGACGAAGTAGTGACGAGGTTGCGGCGGGGCATTTACAATAAAACCTGTGAACAATAGAGAATAGAGCAAGAAAGAAATAATAATAATAAACTCGATAACCAGTAACTAAAAACAACTCGGATAACTCTTTTCAGATATCAACTGTAATCAACTCCTCAAAATTTTTAAGTTTCAATTTAAATCACAATAAAATCAGAGTATGAAAACCTTTTTAATAAAACCAGAGTTTTCCAAATCCTTATATTTGAAAATCAGTAAAACATAATTATTCTCCCTTATCGCTCCTTGTTGTGGCGCGCAACCCGCTCCCACCTGTCCACCCTTATCGCTACTCCCTATATATATATATATATCACCCTTATTTCTCCTGTTGCGGCGTGTAACCCGATTTCACATGTCCACCCTTATCACTGCTTGTTGCGGCGTGCAACCCGCTCCCACCAGACATATCATATCAGTTTATTTATAAGAACTTTCACAATTCAGGCCAAGCCATTCACAACATTTTTGTATCAACAACTGTGAACAGAAGCTATAAAACTCATAGACTTCATCAATTATCATTTCACAACGAAATCAACCATAAATTCTATACATATCGTAACACTGACATCCAGCTCATTCCTTATGTAACATAACAAAACCAAGAGAATAACCAACACTTCCTAATTACTTGAAACAATGCTTAACAATAAGTTAATGAATCCAAATTAACATATAAACATCAATGATCATGAAACATTTAAGCCCGGAAGCAAATAATTAGAAACGGGGAAAGGGATCATGTTAAACAGACAATTTGGTGGTGCATATATACTCGTCACCTCACCTATACACCACACACATGAAAATACACATAGCATTTAAGTTGGGAATTCCTATTCCCTCAAGTAAAGGTTAAACCAAGCACTTACCTCGAATTCGCAGGCCACTCAATGCTCAATTACCGCTTTTCTTTCGGATTCACCTCCAACACACTCGAATCTAACCATAATTAGCTTGATATCATTAATTAAGGCTAAAGGAAGTAACTTTACTAAAAATTTATAATTTTCCTAAGTTTTCTCAAAAACGTTAAATGCCGATCCCGGGCTCGCTTGGTCGAAACTCGGGATTCGGGCCAAATTACGTTTACCCATTCACCTCCGAGCCCGAATATGCAATTAGTTTCGAAATCCGAGCCCAATTCGAGGTCAAAATTCCAATTTTAGAAAATTTCCTAATTCTAACCAAACCCTCAATTTTTTTACCATGAAAATTCTTGATTTTGGATTGAAAAGTGATGAAAAGTATTGAGTAATTGAAACAAAAGAGTTAATGAGCACTTACCTATGATTTTGGAAGAAAAACCCTTGAGAAAATCGCCCTAGGTTTTCTACCCTTGTGAAAAATAAGAAGAAAAAGGTTGGAGTTCTAATTAAAGTGAACTCACTGCCCGACGCTCGCACCTGCGATGCTTGGGCCGTATCTGCGTATCCGCACATGCGGACAGGCGGCCGCTCCTGCAGAAATGGGACTAGGCCCTTGGGACCGCATCGGCGGACGGGTTTCCGCTTCTGCAGTCCCACTCCTGCGATGGAGAGTCCGCATCTGCAGAACAAGGAATACTGGCCAAGGCTGCACTTGCGGGAAAGTACTCGCACATGCGAGCTTTCACCTCCGGCCAAAGGCTCGCAGGTGTGGGCACACCAGAACTGGTGCACCAACAGATTTTACATGTTTAAAAACATCCCCAAGCCTACCCGAAACTCACCCGAGACCCTCGGGGCTCTAAACCAAACATGCACGCAAGTCTAAAAATATCATACGGACTTGATCGTGCGATCAAATTGTGAAAATGACATCTAAAAATATTAATTTAACCTTAAAACTCATCATTTTTCTCAAGAACACTTAACTTTCACTATTTCTCAACCGGATGTCCAAATCACGTCAAATAAATTCCGATTCTCACCAAATTTCACAGATAAGGCTTAAAAATCATAACAAAACTGTACCGGGCTCCGAAACCAAAATACTGGTGCGATACCAATGATTTCAAATATTAATTCATTTCTTCATTTCATTAAAAATCCAACAAAACAATTTCTTTCAAAAATTGATTTATAAAACTAGGGACCTCAGAATCCAATTTCGGACATACGCCCAAGTCCCATATTTTACTGCAGACCTCCCAAGATTGTCGAAACACGGATCCGGGTCCGTTAACTCAAAATGTTGAACCAAGTCAACTAAAACCAAAATTTAAATTCCAAAAATTATTATTTCTCACATTTTTACATAAAAGCTTTCCGGTTTCACGTCCAGACTGTGCATGCAAATCGAGGTAAATAAAATTAATCTTTTTATGGCTAATAAACCTAGAACGGAGTATTAATTCATAAAATGACCTCTTGGGTCATCATAATCTCCACCTCTAAAACAAACGTTCGTCCTCGAACGGACATAGAAGATTACCTGAATTAGCTAACAAGTGGGGATATCTACTATGCATGTTCAACTAGGACTCCCAAGTAGCTGCCTCAACAGGCTCACCTCTCCACTACACTCGAACTGAAGGGTAACTCTTTGTTCTCAACTGATGAACCTGTCGGTCTAAAATTGCTACTAGCTCCGCCTAATAAGTCAAATCTTTGTCCTATTGGACAGAGCTGAAATCTAATACGTGGGACGGGTCACCATGATATTTTCGGAGCATAGATACATGAAATACCGGATGAACTGAGGATAACCCTGGAGGCAACACAAGTCTATAAGCTATCTCCCCTATTCTATCAAGAATCTAAAATGGCCCGATATACCTAGGGCTGAACTTACCCTTATTTCCAAATCTCATAACAACCTTCATGGGCGATACCCGAAGTAGCACCCCAACCATGAATGCCACATTCCGAACCTTACGATCGGCGTAACTCTTTTGCCTAGACTGGGCTGCACGAAGTTGATCCTATATAATCTTGACCTTATCTAAGGCCTCTTGAACTAAGTGTGTACCCAATAACCGAGCCTCTCCCGGCGCAAACCATCCAGCTGGTGATCTTCACGGTCTACCATATAATGCCTCAAAAGGAGCCATCTGAAAAATTGACTGATAACTATTATTGTAGGCAAACTCCGCTAACGGTAAGAATTGATCCCAAGTACCTCCAAAGTCAATAACACAAGCGTAGAGCATATCCTCTAGAATCTTAATAGTGCGCTCGGACTGGCCGCCTGTCTGAGGATGAAATGTTGTGCTCAACTCAACTCGGGTACCCAACTCACGTTGAACTCCCCTCTAAAAGTGCGAGGTAGACAACGTACCTCGATCAGAAATGATAGACACGGGCACACCGTGAAGGCGAAAAATCTCTCGAATATATATCTTTGCCAACCGCTCCGAAGTTTAAGTACTTGCCACTGGGAATGAAATGTGCTGAGTTAGTTAGCCTATCCACAATAACCCAAACAGCATCGAACTTCCTCTGATTCCATGGGAGTCTAACAATAAAGTCCATAGTAATACGCTCCCACTTCCACTCAAGAATCTCTATCTGCTGAAGTAAACCACCGGGTCTCTGATGCTCATATTTCACATGTTGGCAATTCAAACAACGAGCCACATAAGCAACAATATCCTTTTTCATCCTTCGCCACCAGTAGTACTGTCGCAAGTCCTTGTACATCTTGGCAGCACCCGGATGAATAGAATACTTAGAACTGTGAGCTTCTTCAAGAATCAACTCATGAAGGCCATCAACATTAGGAACACATGTACGACACTGCATCCTCAAAACACCATCATCTCCAACTGTAACCTTCTTGTTACCACCGTACCGAATGGTGTCCCTAAGGACCATCAAGCGCGGGTCATCATCTTGCCGTTCTCTATTACGCTCGAATAAGAAAGACCGAGCGAATATAACATGGCTTGGCGAAATATCGAACCTCACGAACTGGTTAGCCAAAGTCTGAATATCTGTAGCTAACGGTATCTTACCGACTGGAATAAATGCAAGGCTGCCCATATTTACTATTTTCCTACTCAATGCATCGACCACCACATTGGCCTTTCCTGGATGATACAATATAGTGATGTCACAATCATTCAATAACTCTAGCCATCTCCTCTGTCTCAAATTAACACCTTTTGCTTGAACAAGTACTGGAGGCTAGGAGGATCCGTGTCAATCTCACATGGCACGCCATAAAGATAGTGCCTCTATATTTTCAATGCATGAACAATGGCTGCCAACTCTAAGTCATGGACAAGATAATTCTTCTCATGAATCTTTAACTGCCGAGACGCATATGCTATCACCCTACCCTCTTACATCAATACCGCTCCCAACCCAAAATGGGAAGCATCACAATATACTGTGAAAGGTCCTAAACCTGATGGTAACACCAATACCGGTGCTGAGGTCAAGGTTGTCTTAAGCTTTTGAAAGCTCGCCTCATAGTCATCCGACCATTTAAATGGGGCACCCTTCTGAGTCAATCTTGTCATCGGGGTTGCTATAGATGAGAAACCCTCCACAAAGCGACAGTAGTATCCCGCCAAACCCAAGAAACTCCTGATTTCCGTGACTGAAGTGGGTCTAGGCCAGTTCTTGACTGCCTCTATCTTCTTAGAATCTACCTGAATACCATCTGTTGATACGATGTGACCCAAGAAAGCTATTGAATCTAACCAGAATTCACACTTTGAAAATTTTGCATATAACTGATTATCCCTCAAAGTCTGGAATGCAATACCGAGGTGCTGTTCATGCTCCTCCCGACTGCAAGAGTATATAAGGATATCGTTAATGAACACAATTACGAAGCAATCCAGATAATGTTTGAAAACTCGATTCATCAAATCCATAAAGGATGCTAGGGCATTAGTCAAGCCAAAAGACATCACCAAAAATTCATAGTGCCCATACCTTGTTCGAAAGGCTTTTTTAGGAACATCGGACGCCCTAATCTTCAACTGATGGTAGCCCGATCTTAGATCAATTTTCAAAAACACACTGTCACCCTGAAGCTGATCAAATGGATCATCAATTCTCGAAAATGGATACTTATTTTTGATAGTAACTTTATTCAACTGCCGGTAATCTATACACATTGTCATCGATCCATCCTTCTTCTTTACAAACAAAACCGACGCACTCCAGAGCGAGACACTACGCCCGACGAAACCATTATCAAGCAGTTCTTGCAATTGTTCTTTCAATTCCTTCAATTTTGGTAGGTCCATCCGGTACGGAGGAATAGAAATGCGCTGAGTGTTTGGAGAAACATCAATACAAAAATGGATATCCCTATCGGGTGGCATCCCCAGCAGGTCTGCAGGAAACACTTCGAGAAATTCCTGAACAATGGGCACTGACTCTATTGAAGAAATATTGGCATCAGAATCACGGATATGATCCAAATAAGCCAAACATCCCTTCTCAACCATGCGATGAGCCTTGGCATAAGAAATCATTCTTCTGGGAGAATGATCAGGAGTCCCTTTCCATTCTAACTGAGGCAATGCCGACAAAGCTAAAGTAACTGTCTTGGCGTGATAGTCTAAGATGGCATAATAAGGTGACAACCAATCCATGCCCAAAATGACATCAAAATCGACCATGTCAAGAAGAAAAAGGTCTACAGAAGTTTCAAGACCCTTAATAATGACCACTCACAAACGATATACACGATCTACAACAATAGCATCCCCCACCGGCGTAGACACTTAAACAGGGACATTCAAAGAGTCGCGGGGCACAATCAAATATGAGGCAAAATAGGATAACACATAAGAATAAGCAGACCCTGGGTCAAACAAAACTTAAGCATCTTTATTACAAAATGAAATGGTACCTGTGGTAACTGCATCGGAGGACTCCGCCTTTTGTCTAGATGGAAATGTATATAATCGGGGCTGGGCTCCACCACCCTGAACAGTGTCACCGGGAGGACCCCTGACAGGTGGTCCTCCATCTCTAGCGGGTTATCCTCAACCTTTAGCATTCTGATCTCCACCTCTAATATTCTGACCTCTACCTCTGACTACCTGACCCCTACCCCTGGCTGGCTGGGCAGGTGGTGCTGCAACTGGTGCCAGAACTATAGCACGAGAATTCTAGTACTGAGGCTGATTACCCAAAAATTTCGGACAAGATCTCCTAATGTGCCCATATTCACCAAACTCATAACACTCATCCTGATACCGAGGCTGACCCTGACAAACCGGCTGACCACAATAGTAACTTTGAATGGGAGATGCTCTGATAGGGGCTGACTGATCAGAATAAGGCAAGTAAGAGCCACGACCACCTGAGGCACCATGGGACGTCTGAAGTGCTGAGTTAAATGGTCTGGAAGAATGGCCTCTACCCTAAGTATCTCCGCCTCCAAACGAGGCACCGCTAAATCTACCAGAATGGTGAGGTCTCTTGTCTGACCCCTGACCTCCCATACCCAGAAGCGTCTCAACTCTCCTGGCCACATTGGCCGCATCCTCAAATGAAATCTCAGTCCCTGTCTCCTTAGCTATCTGCAACCTGATGGGCTGGGCAAGGCCCTAAATAAATCTCGTTATTCTCTCCCTCTCTGTGGGCAATAAAAGAATAACATACTGAGCCAGATCCACAAAGCGATTCTCATACTGGGTAACTGTCATGCCGCCCTGCTGAAGACGCTCAAACTGACGACGTTTCTCTTCTGTGGTAGTGATAGGCAAAACTTTCTCCAAAAAGAGGTGAGAAAACTGATCCAAAGTCAGAGCAGGTGACCCAGCTGGTCTAGTCAGCAAATAGTCTCTCCACCATTTCTTGGCGGAATCAGTCATCTGAAACGCGGCGAAGTCAACCCCATTGGTCTCCAAAATACCCATATTACAAAGAACCTCGTGACAGCTATCCAGATATTCCCGAGGATCCTCTGAAGTAGCACCACTGAAGTGAACATGGAAAAGATTAATGAACCTGTCTAATCTCCACAAAGCATCGGAAGTCATAGCTACCCCCTCAGCAATCAGGGCTGCAACAACTGTCTGAACTACCCCAACTGGGTTGGCTGCTGGGGTTTGGATCTGAGGAGTAGTCTGATCAGGAGTGTGGGTAACAGGAGTCTGGACCCCTCCTCCATCCTGAGATGCGACTGCTGCAATGGGGAGTGTGACAGTCTGGGTTACACTCTCCATAAGTCCCACTAATCGGATCAAAGCATCCTGATGTACCGGGATAGCAATAAATCCCTCTGGGACCTGACCTGGTCCAGCTAGAACGGTCTGAGTTGGATCCCCCATCAATCTCAATCTGGGGCTCCGAAGCTGGGACTGCAGTATGAGCAACGAGATGAGTCCTGCCCCGTCCTAGGCCTCTGACGTGGCCTCGGCCTCTCCCCCTAATAGGAGCTGTTGCTAATGGAATACCAAATTGTTGGTTAGCGGAAAAGGAAGCACTTGTTCTCACCATCTATGAGAGAGTAGAAGAGTTCAATCAGTATTTGAGATACCAAGAATCGCACAATAGAGTGGAAATAAAAACTGAGTTTGTTCCTAAATTCATAGCCTCTGAGAGAAGAGTACAGACGTCTCCGTACCGATCCTTCAGACTCTATCAAGCTTGTTCATAAATTGTGAGAACTATGCAACCTAGTGCTCCGATACCAACTTGTCACGACCCAAATTCCAAAGGCACGGGATCGTGATGGCGCCTAACACAATACTTACTAGGCAAGTCAATGATAGAAATTTAATTAACCATTTTCCTTTGAATATTACTTAAACATAGTGAAACAACATAAAAATGAAAACTAATAAAGGTCAATAATAAGCCGAACCACGAAATAATTATATAACTAGAAAACTATCCTAGGGTCTGGTGTCATAATTCACGAACTACTAAAGAATACTACAAATAAATGGGCTGAAAGAAATATATCTCTATTTCAAATGAAATAAAATAGTATCTAATGAATAAGAGGAGACTCCAGGAATCTGCGGACGCCAGCATATCTACCTCGTGTCTCCGAACGAAAATGCGCGACTACTAAGACCTCCTAACTCTGGCTGGTACCTGGATCTGCACAAAAGAGTGCAGAGTGTAGTATAAGTACAACCGACCCCATGTACTGAGTAACTGCCGATCCTAACCTCGACGAAGTAGTGACGAGGCTACGGCGCGACGTTTACAACAAAACCTATGAACAATAGATAATAGAGCAAGAAAGAAATAATAATAATAAACTCGATAACCAGTAACTAAAAACAACTCAGATAACTCTTTTGAGATATCAACTGTAATCAACTCCTCAAAATTTCCAAGTTTTAATTTAAATCACAATAAAATCAGAGTATGAATACTTTTTAATAAAACCGGAGTTTTCCAAATCCTTATTTTTGAAAATCAGTAAAACATAATTATTCTCCCTTATCGCTCCTTATTGTGGCGCGCAACCCGCTCCCACCTGTCCACCCTTATTCCTCCTCCCTATATATATATATATATATATATATATATATATATATATATATATATATATATATATATATATATATATCTCACCCTTATTTCTCCTGTTGCAGCATGCAACCCGATCCCACCTGTCCACCCTTATCACTTCTTATTGCGGTGTGCAACTCGCTCCCACCAGATATATCATATCAGTTTATTTATAAAAACGTTCACAATTGAGGCCAAGCCTTTCACAACATTTTTGTATCAACAATTGTAAACAGAAGCTGTAAAACTCATAGACTTTATCAATTATAACTTCACAACAAAATCAATCGGAAATTATATACATATCGTAACAGTAACATCCAGCTCAATCCTTATGTAACATAACAAAACCAAGAGAATAGCCAACAGTTCCAAAATACTTGAAACAATACTTAACAATAAGTTAACGAATCCAAATTGACATATAAACATCAATGATCATGAAACAATTAAGCCCGGAAGCAAATAATTGGAAACGGGGAAAGGGATCATGTTAAACAGACAATTTGGTGGTGCATAGATACTCGTCACCTCACCTATACACCACATACGTGCAAATTCACATAGCATTCAAGTTTGGAATTCATATTCCCTCAAGTTAAGGTTAAACCAAGCAATTACCTCAAATTCGCAGGCCGCTTACTGCTCAATTACCTTTCCTTTCAGATTCACCTCCAACTCACTCGAATCTAACCATAATAGCTTGATATCATTAATTAAGGCTAAAGGAAGTAACTTTACTGAACATTTATGATTTTCCTAAGTTTTCTAAAAAAAGTTAAAACCCGACCGCGGGCCCGCTTGGTCCAAATTCGGGATACGGACCAAAATACGTTTACCCATTCGGCCCCGAGCCCGAATATGTAATTAGTTTCAAAATCCGACCCCAATTCGAGGTCAAAATTCGATTTTTACAAAATTCCCTAATTCTATCCAAACCCTCAATTTCTTTACCATGAAAATTCTTGATTTTGGATTGAAAAGTGATGAAAAATATTGAGTAATTGAAACAAAAGAGTTAATGAACACTTACCTATGATTTTGGAAGAAAAAACCTTGAGAAGATCGCCCTAGGTCTTCTACCCTAAAAAATTTGGGGTCAACGCTCGTTTTCTCTCTAGGTTGGGCGATCATGCTTGCCTAGGGCAGCCATGGCTGCTGTGACCTCTCCCCAACCTTTGGTTGTGGGAGAGACAATTCAAAAAGCTAATGAAACAACAACAAATCATAATCCAACCCAGTTATACGCTGATCAACTCCGTCCAAAACAGTCTGCCGCAACTACGTCCAAAGTCGAGTTGGTTCCTGTGTCAATTGTACATGGTGAACCAACGATAGAGTTCTCAATGGATGAGATTAATAAATTCACAAGAGAGGAAGGACTTCATCAAGCTGTTATCATGAAGTTTTCATACGGAAAACCTGATCTACACGAGTTTAGAAAAGTTTTTTCGTCGTATTTCGATATTCAAGGTCGCTGCAATATAGGACTGCTGGAATTTCACCATCTTTTAATTAGATTTGATCTATATAACGACTATGTTATGTTTTTATCACGATCAAATGGTTATATCAAGGCTAAAGGTGATGAATTCTTTTTTAGAACATTCCCATGGACGTTAGAATTCCATCCAAAGGAGGAAACGTCCATGGCAGTCGTATGGATTTCTTTTCCATGTCTGCCGCCTAACTTCTTCGCCAAGAAGTCGTTGATGTCTATTGCTTCAGCTGTTGGTAAAACTCTTGTTGTGGACAAGGCGACGCAAGAAAGAACACGACCTAGCGCGGCTAGAGTCAAGGTAATCCTAGATCTTTTGGATAAACATCCTAAGAAGGTTAAAATTTTGATGGTCGACAAAGCAACAGGTAAAACAATCCTGCATTATCAGGAAGTTGTATATGATAATCTTCCAAAGTATTGCACATATTGCAAGAATCAAGGACATGATGATAAAGCATGTCGATTGTTGAAAGAACAAGGTGTAAAGGAGATGACAAAAATAGGTGCAACAGTTGAGAGAAATCTTCCAGTTATAGACGTAACCATGACTGAGCAGATGCAAGGAGATGCTAGAGATTATCTAAGTACTAAAAGAGTTGAACAAAGAGCTAAGGAAACAGAAGCTTCAGATGGTAAACTAATAGAAGCAGTAGCAAAGGAAAATCTGATCGAACAACAGTTTTTACAAAAGGAAGGAGGAAAAGACACTGCTAATTCGAGCAATGATAAATTGCTCAATCGAGCAACAAATGGTAATGTTGTAAGTGATGGTTTAATGATTGATAAGGTCCCTCCTAAACCTACACGTGATATCCCTGCTAAAACAGCCTTAGCGACGATTCTCAATGCAGTAAATCCAGTTTTGCAAGCATATGACAATTTGCATGGTTTAAAGGTGACTGGAAATCGACATGGTGTAAAGAAGGCTAATGATGGAATTGCAGTTAATAATAAAATAGTCTCTACAGTTGTGAATGCAACTAGGGATGGTACAATTGCTACAGGTGTTAAGGCAGTGATCGAGGATGTTACGCAGCCTCAATATTTGGTGGATGATCAAGCTGTTGATGGTGTTCAAGTAGCTCTTTTGAGGGTTGGAATTACTGGTGGTGATAGATCTAAACCAGGGATTCAAATTGTTAATGATTGAGGTGTGGAGAATGTACAAGATGGAACAAACGATATGATTGTTGAATAAAAACAACCAGGTTCTAAACCTGGAGTTGTGAAGAATGTTCCTCTGGTTTTAGAAGGGGAAAAACAGGATGCTAAGGGTGGACATGCGCTTGGTCGAACATCTGAATTGTCTAGTAACAATCTTCTAGTTGCTGGGAAGTTTAATGATCCAAAAGATGGGGCTAAGGGTGATGGTTCAGTTCAGAATTTAGCTGAGAAAGATTGGACAATGGTGTCCAGCAAAAAACGTACTCCAAGTAAGAACAAGGTGCAACAGGTTGAGCAGATTTCCAGAAATAATTCGAATCCTTTTGCTGCTCTTGGCAATGTGAATGATGATGATGGGAAGATTGCTGGAGAGAATTTGCAGCTGGTGATGAGTAATAATGCACAAAACCTGGATCAAAACAGCTCTTCGACCCCAGCGGCGTTGAATATTACATCTCTTGGGGCTCAAATATTGGAAAATAAGAACCCAATGCATGCTTTCACTGGAAATTTGATTCCAAATCCTTTAGCACAACACTACAAAGCTGATGTTGTTAATGCTACTGGTTATAAGGTTGGACTAAACACCTCTACTCAGGATATTCCCTCCAATGCACCTATGTTGCAATTTTCAAATCCTCATGTAGAACAAATCATCAATAATGCCCAGAATGAAATGATGATGAATTCTACTATGGTTAAACAACCTTTGGTCGCTTTGAACACCTCCGTATTTGAGGTCCCTTCGCAATCTTTGGAGTTGTGTGGGGAATTTGAAGGTGAATCTGGGCAGCTTATGATTTCAACTGGGAATAACAACGATGTTATACAAGCTCACGTGAGGGGGATGCCTATCAAATCTAGGCTTTGGGCTGACCAACGTGAGGAGGATGATGACGAGGACTGGGGTGATGGTTTTGCTTGTTATTCATCTGAAAAGGATAATCAAGAGGCTGGTTTGGACAGTGCAGGTGAGGAGCTTGAAGGCTTAACAATGCCACAACCTGTTGGAGCAACAGTAGCTAGTCCCAACAGCAAATTAAACATCAATGCTCCAGTATTTCTTCCTAGAAACACTCCTATAGGAAGCTTGAATCAAGCTGCAGCAACATTTTCAAAACAGATTTGTCCAGTTGCAAATCCTACAGATGCTCGAAAAGCAGCAGCAATTAAATCTGGGCAGCATCATAGTGTAAAAACCAATCAAAAAGAGAATATGGTAGCTGGAAGATCAACTCAAGCTGGAAAGCAACAGGTTGGACCAAGCACAACAGGTGTTACTTTACTGAAAAATGTCACAAGGCTTGGAAAACAGCAGAAGAGTAATGCAATCATACCAGTTGTGACATCAGTGGAGGAACAAACAGCAGAAGCGCAAGCAGATATTGAACAACAACAGTATAATGAAAAAATGCACGATGCTTCAACAACAACATCAGGAACTGGACAGCAGCAGCAATTTGTAGCAGCATCATTTGCTACTCAGGAGAAAACAACAGCACTGTCAAGTGCAGCTGGGCAGCAACAAATCGTGACATCCACTACATTTATTTCATTAGAGGAGAAAAAACTTTTGGATGCCATGGTAAGTTCAGATCCTCGAAAATCTTTAAATACAATTTCTTTTAGCACTGGTCTTGTGAGTAGAAGCAGGAGCATATTTCAAAACACAACACAAAACAAGGCAGTTTTAGTTAAGCAGGAAGGAAATATTATGTTGACGCAAGACTTTGATTGAGACATGCCAAATCCGGTGATTGTGGGCAGAGATACATATGTAAAGGGTGAGGAAGATGATATACTAAATTAATACCGGGCAGAGGCAGCAAGAAAAGGTGATTTATCACCTATGCATAGTGGAAAAAGCAAGAAGACTCGAACAAGGGAAAGAAGTTGGGACGGCAGGGTGAATGAAGATGCAAATATAAGGCGACTCCCAATGAGAGTTGCCAAACAAAAACAGGTTTATCCAACTACGTCAACAGAGTCAACTCGTTCAAAGAAGAAATCATGAAATTTGAAGACATTTTGAAGAGGGTAGAAGAGGAAGACAAGCGGCTACAAGTTGAAGACTTCATAAAATTAGAGAAGATAGTACATCATTGTTATGTTTACATATTCTTATTCTACCATCACATTAGCATAGTTTTATGTAATATCATCACAGAGTATGTTATAAACTCTGTGATGATCATAGAATATTTAGTACTAGCTAGTTCTTTCTTTTTACATGCATGCTAGTAGGTGAGGCTTTTTATTTGCCTCAATAGGATTAGTAAGGTAAGGTTTAGCCCAGTTTGTGTTGCTCTAGCCCTATGCCTTTGGAAAAATATCCAAATGGCTATGAGATTATATGCCCTCGTGAGACTTTGCCGGCATCTACACCATGATTCCTCTACATGAGGCTGCCATAAGGGCATTGTGAGGCGCAGAGGAGTGATTATGTAGCCAAGGCATAGAGGCAACATTACTGGTGCTATTGTCCCCCTTATTTGTACTCTTCCTATGTGGTTCTTTTTAGCTTTTTAGTATTAATAAAACTAGCCCTAGGCTCCTGCCAAGTGGATTTGCCAAAAAAAAAAAAAGTTCTTCTACCCTTGTGAAAAATAAGAAGAAAAAGGTTGGATTTCTAATTAAAGTGAACTCACTGCCCGAACCTCACACCTGCGATGCTTGGGCCGTATCTGCGCATCCGCACATGCGGAGAACAGGCCACTCCTGCGAAAATGGGACTGGGCCCTTGGGCCGCATCTGCGGATAGGTTTCCACTTCTGGTGTCCCACTCCTATAGAATAAGGAATACTGGCCAAGACCGCATTCGTGGGAAGGTACTCGCATCTGCGAGCTCGCACCAGCGGCCAAAGGCTCGCAGGTGCGGGCACACCAGAACTGGTGCACCAACATACTATACAAGTTTAAAAACATCCCGAAGCCTATCCGAAACTCACCCGAGCCCTCGGGGCTCTAAACCAAACATGCACGCAAGTCTAAAAACATCATACGGACTTGCTCGTGCGATCAAATCATGAAAATAACATCTAAAAATATGAATTTAAGCTCAAAACTCATTATTTTTCTCAAGAACACTTAACTTTCACTATTTCTCAACTGGATGTCCGAATCACGTCAAATAAATTTTGATTCTCACCAAATTTCACAGATAAGGCTTAAACAACATAACAAATCTGTACCGGGCTACGAAACCAAAATTCGGGCCCGATACCGATGATTTCAAATATTAATACATTTCTTCATTTATTAAAAATCCAGCAATACAATTTCTTTCAAAAATTGATTTCTAAGGCTAGGGACCTCAGATCCAATTCCGGGCATACGTCAAGTCCTATATTTTATTGCGGACCTCCCAGGATTGTCAGAACACGGACCCTGGTCCATTCACTAGAAATGTTGAACCAAGTCAACTAAAACCAAATTTTAAATTCCAAAAATTATTATTTTTCACATTTGCACATAAAAGCTTTCCGGTTTCATGCCCGGACTGTGCACGCAAATCAAGGTAACTAAAATTAATCTTTTTATGGCTAAGAAACCTAGAACGGAGTCTTACTTCATAAAATGACCCCTTGGGTCATCACAATCTCCACCTCTAAAACAAACGTTCGTCCTCGAACGGACATAGAAGATTACCTGAATTGGAAAACAAGTGGGGATATCTACTCTGAATGTCCGACTCGGGCTCCCAAGTAGTTGCCTCAACACGCTGACCTCTCCACTGCACTCGAGCTGAAGGGTAACTCTTTGGTCTCAACTGACGAACTGCCGGTCTAAAATATCTACTCGGTCCTCCTCATAAGGAAAATCTTTGTCCAATTTGACATAGCAGAAATCTAGCACGTGGGGCGGGTCATCATGATATTTCTAGAGCATAGATACATGAAATACCGGATGAACTGAGGATAACCCTGGAGGCAACGCAAGTCTATAAGATATCTCCCCCATTCCAGCAAGAATCTCAAATGGCCCGATATACCTAGGGCTCAACTTACCTTTCTTTCCAAATCTCATAACACCCTTCATGGAAGATACCCGAAGTAATTCTCCAACCATGAAATCCACATCCCGAACCTTACGATCGGTGCAACTCTTTTTCCTAGACTGGGCTACAGGAAGTCGATCCTGTATAATCTTGACCTTATCTAAGGCCTCTTGAACTATGTCTATACACAATAACTATGCCTCTCCCTGCTCAAACCATCCAACTGGCGATCTGCACCGTCTACCATATAATGCCTCATAAGGATCCATCTGAATACTCGACCGATAACTATTATTGTAGGCAAACTCCGCTAACGGCAAGAATTGATCCCAAGAACCTCTAAAGTCAATAACACAAGCGCGGAGCATATCCTCTAGAATTTGAATAGTATGCTCAGACTGGCCATCCGTCTGAGGATTAAATGCTGTGCTCAACTCAACTCGGGTACCCGACTCACGCTAAAATGCCATCAAAAAGTTCGAGGTAAACTGCGTACCTCGATCAGAAATGATAGACACGGGTACATAGTGAAGGTGAACAATCTCTCGAATATATATCTCTACCAACCGCTCCGAAGTGTAAGTACTTGCCACAGGAATGAAATGTGCTGATTTAGTCAGCCTATAACCCAAATGACGTTGAACTTCATCTGAGTCTGTGGGAGTTCAACAACGAAGTCCATAGTGATATGCTCCCACTTCCACTCAAGAATCTCTATCTGCTGAAGTTAACCACCGGGTCTCTGATGCTGATATTTCACCTGTTGGCAATTCGAACAACGAGCCACATAAGCAACAATATCCTTTTTCATCCTTCGCCGTCAGTAGTACTATCGCAAGTCCTGGTACATCTTGGCAGCACCCGGGTAAATAAAATACTTAGAACTGTGAGCTTCTTCAAGAATTAAATCACGAAGGCCATCAAAATTAGGCACATATACGACCTTGCATCCTCAAAACACCATCATCTCCATCTGTAACCTTCTTTGAACCACCATGCCGGATGGTGTCCCTAAGGACCATCAGGTGTGGGTCATCATCTTGTCGTTCTCTAATACGCTTGAGTAAGGAAGACCGAGAAGCTATACAAGATAGAACATGGATGGGCGAAACATCCAACCTCACAAACTGATTAGCCAAATTATGAATATCTAAAGCTAACGATCTCTCGCCGACTTGAATAAATGCAAGGCTGCCCATACTTACTACTTTCCTACTCAATGCATCGTCCACCACATTGGCCTTTCCTGGATGATACAATATATTGACGTCATAATCTTTCAATAACTTTAGCCACCTCATCTGGATTAAATTAAGATCCTTTTGCTTGAACAAGTACTGGAGACTATGATGATCCGTTTAAACCTCACATGGCACGCCATAAAGATAGTGCCTCCATATTTTCAATGCATGAACAATGGATGCCAACTCTAATTCGTGGACAAGATAGGTCTTCTCCTGAATCTTTAACTGCCGAGACGCATATGCTATCACCCTGCCCTCTTGCATCAATACCCCTCCCAACCCAATACGGGAAGCATCACAATATACCAGGAAACATCCTAAACCTGATGGTAACACCAATACCGGTGCTGAGGTCAAGGCTGTCTTAAGATTCTGAAAGCTAGCCTCACAGTCATCCGACCATTTAAATGGGGCACCCTTCTGAGTCAATCTCTTCATCGGGGCTGCTATAGACGAGAATCCCTCCACGGTAGTATCCAACCAAACCCAAGAAACTCCTGATTTCCGTTGCTGAAGTGGGTATAGGCTAGTTCTTGACTGCCTCTACCTTCTTAGAATCTACCTGAATACCATATGCTGATACGATGTGACCCAAGAAAGCTACTGAATCTAACCAGAATTCACACAATGAAAATTTTGCATACAATTGATTATCCCTCGAAGTATGGAGTGCAATATGAAGGTGTTGTTCATGCTCCTCCCCACTGCGGGAGTATATAAGGATATCGTTAATGAACAGAATTACGAAGGAATCCAGATAAGGTTTGAAAACTCGATTCATCAAATCCATAAAGGCTGCTAGGGAATTAGTCAAACCTAAAGGCATCACCAAAAATTCATAGTGCCCATACCTTGTCCGAAAGGTTATTTTAGGAACGTCTGACGCCCTAATCTTCAACTGATGGTAGCTCGATCTCAGATCAATTTTTGAAAACACACTGGCACCCTGAAGCTTATAAAATAGATCATCAATTCTCGGCAATGGATACGTATTTTTGATAGTAACTTTATTCAACTTCCGATAATCTATACACATTCTCATCGATCCATCTTTCTTCTTTACAAACAATACCGGCGCACCCCAGGGCGAGACACTAGGCCTGATGAAACCATTATCAACCAGGTCTTGCAACTGTTCTTTCAGTTCCTTCAATTCTAGTGGGGCCATCCGGTACAGAGGAATAGAAATGCGCTGAGTGCCTAGAGCAACATCAATACAAAAATTGGTATCCCTGTCGGCTGACATCCCCGGCAGGTCTGCAGGAAACACTTCGGGAAATTCCGGAACAATGTTCACTGACTCTATTGAAGAAATCTCGGCATCAGAATAACAGACATGAGCCAAATAAGCTAAACATCCATTCTCAACCATGCAACGAGCCTTGGCATAAGAAATTACTCTGCTGGGAGAATGAACAGGAGTCCCTTTTCCATTCTAACCGTGGCAATCCCGACAAACCCAAAGTAACTGTCTTGGTGTGACAGTCTAAGATGGCATAATAAGGTGACAACCAATCCATGCCCAAAATGACATCAAAATCGACCATGTCAAGAAGCAAAAGGTCTACACTAGTTTCAAGACCCTCAATAATGACTACGCACGAACGATATACACGATCTACAATAATAGCACGCCCCACCGGTGTAGACACATAAACAGGGACACTCAAAGAATTTTGGGGCACAATAAAATACGAGGCAAAATAGGATGACACATAAGAATAAGTAGACCTCTGATCAAACAAAATTGGAGCGTCTTTATTACAAACTGAAATGGTACCTGTGATAACTGCATCGGAGGACTCCGCCTCGGGTCTGGCTAGAAATTCATATAATCGGGGCTGGGCACCACCACCCTGAACTACATAACCGGGAGGACCCCTGATAGGTGGTCCTCCACATCTAACGGGCTGGCCACCACCTTTAGTTGGCTGGCCTCCACCTCTAGCATGCTGACCTCTACCTCTAACATTCTAACCTCTACCTATGACTACCTGACCCCTACCCCTGGCTGGCTGGGAAGGTGGTGTTGCAGCTGGTGCCGGAACTATAGCGCGAGAATTCTAGTACTGAGGCTGATTACCCAAAATTTTCTGACAAGATCTTCGAATGTGCCCGTATTCACCACACTCAAAACACCCATCCTGATACTGAGGCTGACCCTGACGAGCCGGCTGACCACGATAGTACCTCTGAAAAGGAAGTGCTCTGATAGGGGCTGACTGGTCAGAATAAGGCAAGTAAGAGCCACGACCACCTGAGGCACCATGAGACGCCTGAAGTGCTGAATTAAATAGCCTGGAAGAATGGCCTCTACCCTGAGTATCTGCGCCTCCAGGCAAGGCACCGATGAATATACTGGAATGGTGAGGTCTCTTGTCCGACCCTTGACCTACCATACTAAGAACCGTCTCAACTCTCCTAGCCACATTGGCCGCATCCTGAAATGAAATCTTAGTCCCTGTCTCCTTAACCATCTGCAACCTGATGGGCTGGGCAAGGCCCTCAATAAATCTCATAACCCTCTCCCTCTCTGTGGGAAATAAAAGAATTGCATGCCGAGCCAAATCCACAAAGCGATTCTCATACTGGTAACTGCCATGACACCCTGCTGAAGATGCTCAAACTGACAATGCTTCTCTTCTCTGGTAGTGATAGGCAAATTTTCTCAAAAAAAAGGTGAGAAAACTGATCCCAAGTTAGAGTAGGTGACCCAGCTTGTCTAGTCAACAAATAATCCCTCCACCATTTCTTGGCGGAACCAGTTATCTAAAACGCGGCGAAGTCGACCCCATTGGTCTCCAAAATACCCATATTACAAAGAACCTTGTGGCAGCAGTCCAGATATTCCTGAGGATCCTCGAAGTAGCACCGCTATAGTGAACTGGGAAAAGCTGGATGAACCTGTCCAATCTCCACAAAGCATCAGAAGTCATAGCTTCCCCCTCGGCAATCGGGGCTGCAACTCAACTCGGGTACCCGACTCACGCTAAAACGCCATCCAAAAGTTCGAGGTAAACTGCGTACCTCGATCAGAAATGATAGACACGGGCACATAGTGAAGGTGAACAATCTCTCGCATATATATCTCTGCCAACCGCTCCGAAGTGTAAGTACTTGCCACAAGAATGAAATGTGCTGGTTTAGTCAGCCTATAACCCAAATGACGTTGAACTTCATCTGAGTCTGTTGGAGTCCAACAACGAAGTCCATAGTGATCCAACAACGAAGTCCATAGTGATATGCTCCCACTTCCACTCAAGAATCTCTATATGCTGAAGTTAACCACTGGGTCTCTGATGCTCATATTTCACCTGTTGACAATTCAAACAACGAGCCACATAAGCAACAATATCATTTTTCATCCTTCGCCATCAGTAATGCTATCGCAAGTCCTGGTACATCTTGGTAGCACCCGGGTATATAAAATACTTAGAACTGTGAGCTTCTTCAAGAATTAAATCACGAAGGCCATCAACATTAGGCACATATACGAACTTGCATCCTTAAAACACCATCATCTCCATCTGTAACCTTCTTTGAACCACCGTGCCGGATGGTGTCCCTATGGACCATCAAGCGCGGGTCATCATCTTGTCGTTCTCTAATACGGTCGAGTAAGGAAGACCGAGAAACTGTACAGGATAGAACATGGATTGGCGAAACATCCAACCTCACAAACTAATTAGCCAAATTATGAATATCTAAAGCTAACGGTCTCTCGCCGACTTGAATAAATGCAAGGCTGCCCATACTTACTACTTTCCTACTCAATGCATCGTCCACCACATTGGCCTTTCCTGGATGATACAATATAGTGACGTCATAATCTTTCAATAACTCTAGCCACCTCATCTGGCTCAAATTAAGATCCTTTTGCTTGAACAAGTACTGGAGACTATGATGATCCGTGTAAACCTCACATGGCACGCCATAAAGATAGTGCCTCCATATTTTCAATGCATGAACAATGGATGCCAACTCTAATTCATGGACAAGATAATTCTTCTCATGAATCTTTAACTGCCGAGACGCATATTCTATCACCTTGCCCTCTTGCATCAATAACGCTCCCAACCCAATACGGGAAGCATCACAATATACCGTGAAACATCCTAAACCTGATGGTAACACCAATACCGGTGCTGAGGTCAAGGCTGTCTTAAGCTTCTGAAAGCTCGCCTCACAGTCATCCGACCATTTAAATGGGGCACCCTTCTGAGTCAATCTCTTCATCGGGGCTGCTATAGACGAGAATCCCTCCACGTTAGTATCCGGCCAAACCCAAGAAACTCCTGATTTCCGTGGCTGAAGTGGGTCTAGGCTAGTTCTTGGCTGCCTCTACCTTATTAGAATCTACCTGAATACCATATGCTGATACGATGTGACCAAAGAAAGCTACAGAATCTAACCAGAATTCACACTATGAAAATTTTGCATACAAATTATCCCTCAAAGTATGGAGTGCAATATTAAGGTGTTGTTCATGCTCCTCCCCACTGCGGGAGTATATAAGGATATCGTCAATGAACACAATTACTAGGGAATCAAGATAAGGTTTGAAAACTCGATTCATCAAATCCATAAAGGCTGCTAGGGAGTTAGTCAAACCTAAAGGCATCACCAAAAATTTATAGTGCCCATACCTTGTCCGAAAGGTTGTTTTAGGAACGTCTGACGCCCTAATCTTCAACTGATGGTAGCTCGATCTCAGATCAATTTTTGAAAACACACTGGCACCCTGAAGCTTATCAAATAGATCATCAATTCTCGACAATGGATACGTATTTTTGATAGTAGGTTTATTCAACTTCCGATAATCTATACACATTCTCATCGATCCATCTTTCTTCTTTACAAACAAAACCCGCGCACCCCAGGGCGAGACACTAGGCCTGATGAAACCATTATCAACCAAGTCTTGCAACTGTTCTTTCAATTCCTTCAATTCTAGTGGGGACATCCGGTACAGAGGAATAGAAATGCGCTGAGTGCCTAGAGCAACATCAATACAAAAATCGGTATCCTTGTCGGCTGACATCCCCGGCAGGTCTGCAGGAAACACTTCGGGAAATTCCGGAACAATGTGCACTGACTCTATTGAAGAAATCTCGGTATCAGAATCACAGACATGAGCCAAATAAGCTAAACATCCATTCTCAACCATGCAACGAGCCTTGGCAAAAGAAATTACTCTGTTGGGAGAATGACCAGGAGTCCCTTTTCCATTCTAACCGTGGCAATCCCGACAAACCCAAAGTAACTGTCTTGGTG